>JAULBW010068881.1:0-32763 GCA_032358265.1 Vaucheria bursata | reverse complement strand
ATCCCCGGCCCGGCGGCATCGCTTCCGTCGAGCGGTGCCAAGCTGAACGTCGTGTACGCGACGGTGCGCCCGCGCGTCCGTGACGGCTCTGTCCCGTGGAGGATGCAGCCGACGTGGACGGTCAGGTCACCGGGCTCCGTCATCACGGCCACCACCGGCAGATCGGGCTCGTAGCCGTCGACGCTGCCGGGCGCCGGCGCGTTGACGCGGTGCGAGCCGGCGACCACGCGAAGGTGGCCGTCGTCCCGCCCGGTCGCCGACAGCGGCAGCCCCACGGCGTATCCGGCGCAGCTGTAGTCGTGGCCGCCGAACGAGCAGTCGCGATGCAGCGGGAACTCCGTGATGCCGCGGGCCACGCCCAGCGGCTTGATGAGCGCTTCCGAGCTCTGCGGCCGTTCGGGGAAGCGGCGATGACCGTCCAGGAAGAGTCCGCCGAGGCGCTCGTACGCGTCACCTGCGACGAGCGAAGCCATCGTCGGCGACGCCTGCAGCAGGTGCATCACTCGGACGCACTGCTCGGTGCCGTCCGCCATCAGCGCCCACCACCGGTCGGGATCCTCACGATTCGCCGCGCGCGCCGCGGCGGCGACCTCTGCCTCGATCGAAGCGAGGATGTCGGGGTCGACCCAACCGGCCAGGTGCAAGTAGCCGGCCTCGGCGAGGAAGTGCGCGATCTCGCGGTCGTCGGCGTCGGGCGTGAATCGACGGTCGAGGTCGAGTGCGCTGCCGTCGGCCGCCGCGAACATGACCTCGCCGGGCCGCGGCAGCGGCATGCCGTCCAGCAGCGCCCGCAGCACGTGATCCCACGAGACGAAGTCGGCGAACGCCCCCGAGGCGAGGTGGACACCTCCGCCGAACGCCAGCCCGGTGGCCGTCCGCACGCCGGCGACGAGATCCGAGAACGCTTCCGGCTCGAGAACGGCGACGATTGCGCCTTCAGCTGCGCCACGGCGAACATTGCCACCGTCGATGGTGCACGAGGTTCCCGCCACCGCGAGCGTGAGCGGGCCGAGATCCAGCGAGGCCTGCACCTGCGCCGCGGTCGCGCCGTTGCACCGGGCGCGCTGCTGGCCAACGTCGTCGATGAACGCGTCCAGGTCCACCGACTGGATCTCGGAGTGGCGCTTCGTGCGCCGGTCGAGCGACGGCATCGCTTGCTTCCCCCATTGATGATCGAAGATGTTCAAACAAACAACTACGATGCTACTCTCCGGCGCTGATCGCAGGGCCGCGATCGCTGTCTGGCTCGGGCGTCCGATGGCTGCACCGTCACATCTGCGCGCCGAGCACCTCGAGCATCCGCTGGGAACGACCGAGGTCTCGCCCAGGTTGTCATGGCGGCTACCGCCGCACTCCGCGCAGCAGTTCGCGTACCAGGTCCAGATCGACGGATCGATGCTCGATCGCGTCGAGTCCGATGAGTCCGTGCTCGTAGTGTGGCCCGGCGATCCGCTCCGTTCGCGCCAGCGGGTCGAGTGGCGGGTGAAGGTGTGGACCGACGCCGGAGAGAGCGCCTGGTCGGCACCTTCGTCGATCGAAGCCGGCTTGTTGGTTGCCGAGGACTGGATCGCCCGCTGGATCGAACCGTTCGAGGCCGAGCCGATGCCGTCGGGCGAACGGCCTGCCTATCTGCTGCAGCGAGCGTTGATCGTCGACGAAGTCGCGACGGCCAGGCTCTACGCGACGGCCCACGGGCTGTACGAGACCTTTCTGAACGGTGAGCGCGTCGGTGACGTCGAGCTGGCTCCCGGCTTCACCAGCTACGACCGGAACCTGCATGTCCAGACCTACGACGTGTCCGCGCTGCTGCGCCCGGGGCGCAACGTCTGGGAGGTTGCGCTCAGCGACGGATGGTTCCGGGGCCGCACGGGCTTCATGCAGATCGCCGACTGCTACGGCGACCGCGTGGCGTTCCTGGGCCAGCTGCACGTCGGCGATCAGGTGATCGGGACGGACGACACGTGGCGCTCGGCAACCGGGCCGATCGTCGCTGCCGACCTCATGGCCGGTCAGCGCGTCGATCTCCGACGCGCTCCCGAGCATTGGCATCCGGTGAACGTCGTCGATCACGACCTCGACGTGCTCGCCTCGTCGCCCGCCCCTCCGACTCGGCGGGTGGAGGAGCTGCGGCCCGCGTCCGTGCACCGCGTCGGCGAGCACCGCCAGGTCGTGGACCTCGGTCAGAACATCAATGGTTGGATCCGCCTGCGCACGCTCGGCCCCGAGGGCACGATCATCACGCTGACGCACGGAGAGGCGCTCGATCCGGGGGGCGACGTCACGCAGGACCACCTGGCCGCGTTCGACTTCGGGACGGGAGCGAAGATCGCGGTCGGTCAGATCGACGAAGTGACGTCGGCCGGCCGCGAGGGCGACGTCTTCGAGCCACGTCACACGACACACGGGTTCCAGTACGTCCGCATCGAAGGCCATCCCGATCGACTGACACCGGACGACATCACGGGCGTGGTCGTGCACACCGACGTGCGCCGCACGGGCTGGTTCCGGTGCAGTGACGAGCGGATCAACCGGTTCCACGAGATCACCGCCTGGAGCTTCCGGGGCAACGCATGCGAGGTGCCGACGGACTGCCCGCAGCGCGAGCGCGCCGGGTGGACGGGCGACTACCAGATCTTCGTCCCATCCGCCGCGTTCCTCTACGACGTGGCCGGCTTCTCGGTGAAGTGGCTTCGCGACCTGATCGCGGACCAGCGACCCGATGGTTCGATCACCGGCTTCGCGCCGGATCCCGCTCGTCCCAAGGCCCTCCCCGCGCGCGCCGAGCTCTGGATGACGATGCAAGGCTCGTCGGGTTGGGGCGACGCGATCACGATCGTCCCCTGGGAGCTGTGGCGGGCCTACGGCGACGCCGGTGTCCTCGCCGAGTGCTGGCCGGCGATGGTGAAGTGGGTCGACTTCGCCGCCGGCCGTGCCCGCAACCTGCGGCACCCGTCGCGCGTTGAGCGGTCCACCGTGCCCGCGACGCACGAGCAGTTCATCTGGGATGGCGGCTTCCACTGGGGCGAGTGGCTCGAACCGGGGGACGCCGGCGCCGACGACCAATGGACCCGCGACAAGGGCGAGATCGGCACCGCGTTCCTCCACCGTTCGGCGCTCCTCGCGGCGCGCACCGGCCGGTTGCTCGGACACGATGTCGAAGCGGAACGTCTCGAACGCCTCGCGGCAGATGCGCTCGAGGCGTGGCGGACGGAGTTCATCCGGACCGACGGGTCGTTGACGCCGGACACCCAGGCGAACCACGTCCGCGCGCTCGCGTTCGGGCTCGTCCCCGAGGAGCTTCGGCAGCAGACAGCCACGCGCCTCGTCGCGCTGGTCCGCGCCGCGGGAACGCACCTCGCGACGGGGTTCCTCGCCACACCGTTCCTGCTCCCGGCGCTCGCCGACTCCGGCCACCTCGATGTCGCGTACGAGCTGCTGCTGCAGACCACGCCTCCCTCGTGGTTGCACATGGTCGAGCGCGGTGCCACCACCGTCTGGGAGGACTGGGAGGGCATCGCCGAAGACGGCACGGCCAACGCGTCGCTCAACCACTACAGCAAGGGCGCGGTCATCTCGTTCCTGCACGCGTACACCGCCGGCATCCAGCTGCTCGACGACGGCCCCGCGTACCGGCGCTTCCGCATCGCACCGCGGGTCGGCGGCGGACTCACGTGGGCGGAAGCGGTCCTTGATTCGCCCTACGGTCGGATCGAGTCGTCATGGCGACTCGACGGCGACCTCCTCCACCTGACCGCCGTCGTGCCGCCCGGTTCGACCGCAGAGATCGTCCTGCCCGACGGAACCACCACCGAGCAGACACCGGGCACCACGACCCATCAGTGCAAGGTGGCCTGATCCGTCGGCATGGCGACCCGGCTGCCGGTCAGAGGATCTTGAGCCCTCGGCGACGGTAGGGGTCGAGGCGCGGGTCCTTGGGATCGAGGTCCGTGACGAGGACGTCGATGCGCGCCATCGGGAGGCACCGCGCCGGCCCGCGCTGACCCAGCTTCGTGTGGTCGACGGCGGCCACGATCTCATCGCTCACGTCGGCCAGCGCGAGCTTGACGTCCGCTTCCTCGAGCGTGGGCTCGGTCGTGCCCTCGGGATCCAGCCCTACCGCCGAGACGAACAACCGCCGCAGCGAGAGGTCTCTCGCCGTCCGCGTCGCAAGCGGCCCGACGAGGCTCCCGGTGCGCCGGTCGAGCTGACCACCGGCGAGCAGCGCAGTCACTCCCGGTCGATCTTGCAGCGAGGCGAAGCACTCCGGCCCGTTCGTGATCACGGTGAGGTCGCGTGCGCTTTCCAGCGCACCGGCCAGGCGTTGCAACGTGGAGGACGCGTCGATGCCGATGGCGCCGGTGTCGCCGACGAGATCCGCCAGCTTCGCGGCGATGCGGTCCTTCGCCCGCGCCTGGCGGCCGAAGCGGTTCTCGAAGAGCTGTGGACCGAGCACCATCGCGCCGCCGCGCACGCGTCGCACCAACCCCTGTTCGGCCAGGACGTCGAGATCGCGGCGGATCGTCATCTCGCTGACGTCGAGATCCGCGGCGAGGTCGACGACCTTGACCCGACCTTCCGCCTCGACGCGAGCGCGGATCTCTTCGAGCCTGCCGATGGCGTCGACGCTCATGTGCTCACCGTGGCCAACGCTGCTCGGGCATCCGAGACATCTTGGTACATGCCGATGGCGATGCCCTGCACCAGCGCGTTGCCGAGCGCGGTCGCCTCGATCGGGCCGGTGGTGACCGGCACGCCGGCGACCTCCTCCAGGCGGCGGCGAAGCCACTCGACTCGCGCACCCCCGCCGATCAGGCGCACGTCGTCCACGCCGCCGAGGTGCTCGAGCACCGCTGCGGTGCTCACCGCCATCGACTCGAGGATGCAGCGGACGACGACCTCGGGACGAGCATCGGAGGGCAGACCGGCAGCGGTCGTCAACTCGCGCACCATGTCCGGCGGGTTGAGGAACCGCGGGTCCGCGGCATCCACCGACGGAACGACATCGTCCACCGCCTTAGCGGACGCGAGGAGGTCCTCGATGGAAGCCGCGCCCCACGTGTCGTTGCATCGCTCGAGGAGCCAGAACCCCGCGATGTTGCGCAGGTGGCGGATGCCGCCTAGCGCCCCGGTCTCGTTGGTGAAGTTCGCGAGCTGCGCGCGCTCCGAGGTGTCGGGGACGGGCTGCTCGCGGCCCACGAGGAGCCACGTCCCACTCGACACGAAGGCCGTGCCGGGCCCGGTGCACGCGCCCATCCCCACCACCGCGGACGCGGTGTCGTGGCCACCCACGAGGTGGACGGCGATGCCGTTCCACGTCCCGACGCGCGTCGTCGCCGAGGCGATGTCGGGGAAGACGCTCGGATCGACACCCGCGACGTCGCACAGCTCTGGCGACCACCGACCCGTCGCGATGTCGACCAGACCCGAGCAACCGGCGCTGGAGCGCTCGGCGACCAACTCGCCGGTGAGGTGGTGGACGATCAGCTCCGGCAGGAGCAGCACATGACTAGCGCGGTCGAGCTCATCGCGCCGATGGCTGGCCAGTTGGAAGATGGTGTTGAACGGCTGCTCCTGCAGGCCTGTGGTCTCGTACAGCCGTCGGCTCCCGATCCGCTCGACGATGTCGCGGTACCCCAGCGTGCGGTCGTCGCGGTAGCAGAACGGCTGGTCGATCAGCTCGCCGCGCGCATCGAGCAACCCGTAGTCGACAGCCCACGTGTCCACGCCGATCGACGCGACCGGTCCGAGCTCGGTGGCCGCCACAAGACCCGCATCGAGCTCGGCCATGAGGCGCGTCCAGTCCCAACGCAACGAACCGTCCGCGTGGCGTACCGGTTGGTGGAAGGCGCGGTGCACCACCTGGAGAGCGGGTGGGCCATCGCCGAGCTCGACGCGGCACACGCGGATCGAGGTGGCGCCGAAGTCGACCGCGAGTACGGCGGTCACAGACCGGTGGCGATGTTCGTTCCGCGCTCGCGCACCATCGCCTGCCGGTAGCCCGTGCGCCGGAACGTCTCGAGCGGGCTGCGCGCGGCACCGTTGCGACGCCGGGCCTCTGCGACGATGGGCCGGACGTCGGTGCGGTACGCGCGTTGGAGCACCTCGGCGGCCCGAACCGGATCGTCGGCTCCTTGGGCGTCCTCCAACGCCGGTCGGTCCACGAGCAGCGCGTGGGCGATCGTGAGCTGGATCTGATCCGTCGCCTGCATCAGGTCCTCGAGCGGATCCTTGAGGTTGTGCGACGAGTCGATCATGTACGCGACATCCGGCATGCGTCCCGCGCCGTGATCGAGCAGCTCCAACACGATGAGGAAGAACTGGTACGGCTGGATGGAACCGACGGTCAGGTCGTCATCGCCGTACTTGGAGTCGTTGAAGTGGAAGCCGCCCAACCGCCCGGTCATGGCGAGTCGGCTGACGACCTGTTCGATGTTCGTGTTCGGGAGGTGGTGGCCGAGATCGATGAGGCACTTGGCTCGGTCTCCGGTCGCCTGCGCAAGCAGGAGTGACGACCCCCAGTCCGCGTTCACGCTCGAGTAGAACGCCGGCTCGTAGGGCTTGTGTTCGGTGAACAGCTGCCACTCGGCCGGAAGGTGTCCGTAGATCTGCGCGAGGCCCTCGGCGACTCGCTCGAACTGCCGCCGGAAGTTCGCTTGGCCCGGGTGGTTGGTGCCGTCCGCGAGCCACACGGTGAGCGCGCCGGAGCCGAGCTTCTGGCCGAGCTCGATGACCTGGCAGTTGTGCTCGACGGCGAGCTTGCGGACGTCTGGGTTACCCGACGAAAGCGAGCCGAACTTGTACGAGCCGCTCCCGCCGCCAGTCGTCGACGGGTTGTCCTGGAAGGTGTTCGAGTTCATGGCATCGAAGGCGATGCCGAGCGACTCGGTGTACCTCCGGAGGCCGACGGGATCGTCGGGGCTGTCCCAGGGGACGTGGAGGCTGATCGTGCGGTTGGCGCCCGTCAGCGCGTTGATCGCGGCGACGTCGTCGACCTTCTCCTCGGTCGAGCGGGGCTCACCGCCACCGGGGAACCGGCCGAAGCGCGTCCCGCCCGTGCCGACCGCCCACGACGGCGCGGCGACCGAGAACCGAGCGACCTCACGCACGAGCGGTTCGACGTCCACTCCCCAACGGTCGAGGAGCGAGCTCGTCCGTTCGAGGTCATCGAGGTGGGCCTGATCGGCATCCGCCTCGAGCTCGTTGATCTGGTCCGTCGTTATGCGCACCGGCATGGCGTTCCCCCGAGCTCAGCGTAGGAAGGCGGACGCAAGTCCGCCGTCGACCGGGATGACCAGTCCGGTCGTGCGGGACAAGCGGCCTTCGACGAGCACGGCCACCGCTTCGGCCACGTGCTCGGGCAGCACCTCGCCGCCGAGGAGCGTCCGACTCGCGTAGAACGCGCCCAACTCCTCCGGGGGCACGCCGTACGCCGCCGAGCGTTGCTCGAGCCACTCGCCCGAGAAGATGCCCGACCCCCGCACGACGCCGTCCGGGTTGACGCCGTTCACGCGGATGCCGTGCGGGCCCAGCTCGGCCGCCAGCAGGCGGACCTGATGCAGCTGATCGGCCTTCGCCGCGCCGTACGCGATGTTCGAGGGACCGGCGACCACGCCGTTCTTCGAGCCGATGTACACGATGTCGCCGCCCGAGCCTTGCGCCACCATCACCCGCGCCGCCTCACGGCTGACGAGGAACGACCCCCGCGCCAGCACGGCGTGCAGTCGGTCCCACTCGTTCACCGTCGTCTCGGCCAGCGACGCCGATGACGCGAATCCTGCGTTGTTGACGACGATGTCGATGCCCCCGAAGCGCCGACACGCGGCTCCGATGCCGTCCACGACGTCTCCTTCGTCGCTGACGTCCAGCTGCAGGCCCAGCGCACGATGGCCACCGATGTCGGCGACGACCTTCTCGACCGCGTCGCCGTCGAGGTCGGCCACGACCACGCAGGCGCCCGACGCGGCGAGTCGCTCGACCGTCGCGAGGCCGATGCCCGACGCGCCGCCCGTCACGAACGCGACGCGGCCCTGGAGCGGTGGCGATGCGGGGCGCATGCGGAGCTTGCGCTCCTCGAGCTCCCAGTACTCGATGCCGAACTTCTCGGCGTCGTCGATCGGGGCGTAGGTGGAGACGCTCTCGGCGCCGCGCATGACGTTGATCGCGTTGCGGTAGAACTCGCCGGCGACGCGGGCCGTCTGGGGGTCAGCGCCGAAGCTCCACATGCCGACGCCTGGTACGAGGACGATCGCGGGATCCGAACCGCGCATGGCCGGTGTCGTCTCGTCGGCGTACGAGTCGTAGTACGCGGCGTAGTCGGAGCGATAGCGCGCGTGCAGCTCGCGCAGCCGAGCCATCTTCTGATCGATCGGCGCCGCGGACGGCATGTCGAGGTACAGCGGCCGCACCTTCGTCCGCAGGAAGTGGTCGGGACACGATGTGCCGAGCGAAGTGAGACGGGGCGCGGCCTCCGACGCGAGGAAGTCGAGCACATCCGCGTCGTCGCAGAACGAACCCACCATCGGGCGCTCGGACGCGGCAACCGAGCGGACGATCGGCGCCAGTTCCGCGGCCTCGCGAGCGCGCGCCCCTAGGTCCAGGGGAGCGAAGGCCGGCCGCGCGGCACCGAACGGCGCGGCGTCGCCGCTGTCGGCCAGGAACGCCTCGGCCTCGGCGATCAGCTGCAGGGACAACTGCTCGCACGCATCACTGGTCGGCGCCCAGCAGATCATCCCGTGGCCGGCCATCACCGCGCCGACGCTCTCGGGGTTCGCTGCTTGGAAGTCGCGCAGCGTCAGCCCGAGCTCGAAACCGGGGCGACGCCAGTCGAGCCAACCGACCCGACCCCCGAAGCACTCCGCGACCAGCACCTCGCCCTCGACGGCTGTCGCCAGCGCGATCACGCTGTCCGGATGGAGGTGATCGACGTGCGCCTCGCGCACGAACGCGTGGAGCGGGGTGTCGATCGACGGGACGGCCCCGCCATCGCCGAAGCGGCAGTGGTCGTAGTACGCGACGAGGTCGTCCTCGTGGACCCCCGAAGCGTGGAGCCGCTCCAACCCCCGCACGCGGCCCAGGTCCAGCCGCGCCAGGCCGGCCTCGGTGAGCGTCCCGAGGTCGCCACCGGAGCCCTTCACGTAGAGGACGTCCAGTGCGTCGCCCGTGACCGGATCGAGCTCTGCGACCTTCACGGATGTGTTGCCGCCAGCGAAGTTCGTCACCCGCCGGTCGCTGCCGAGGCGATGGGAGCGTTCGAGCAAGGCAGCGACCTCGGCGTTCATTGTGCGATCATACAACTTCGCACATGACGAGCCCCCGGAGGCGCCGTGAGTCGATGGGCCGAGGAGTTCGTGTCGACCGGCATGGTCGTCGTCGAGGACGCGCTGGATCCCGGCTTCTGCGAGGAGGTCATCACTCGGCGTCTGCGCGAGATCGACGTCGACGAAGCCGATCCGAGCACCTGGCCCACCGGCTGGCACAACCTCCGGGCCACCAGCACCTATCGACTCGACGACGTCGCGCCGAAGGCGGCAGACGTGCTGTTCGAGGTGGTGGGCGGCCGCGACGCGCTCGCCTTCCACGACCTCCCGGACAACCTCATCGTGAACTTCCCGGACCCTGCGGCCCACTGGTGGGCACCGGACCAGTGGCAGGCCGCCGGCGCGAACTGGCACAAGGACGGCGACTGGTTCCGGCACTTCCTCGACAGCCCGGAGCAAGGCATCCTCGGCATCGTCTTCTGGCGCGACGTCACCGAGCGCCAGGGCGCCACGTACGTGGTGTTGGACTCGCTCGGCCCGGTTGCTCGGTTCCTCGCCGAACGAACGGAAGGCATCGACCCCCCGGTACCTGTCGGTCCGATCGTCGCCGCGTCCCGCAATCGTCGCGCCCTCACCGGTCGGCAAGGCACGATCGTCTGGGCCCACCCGTTCCTGGTGCACTCGGCATCGGTGAACGCGACCGATCGGCTCCGCATCATCTCGAACACCACGGCGACGCTGCGCGAGCCGCCCACGTTCTCCGGGCCCGGCGACCGCACGCCGCTCGAGCGTTGCGTCCTCGAGGCGTTGGGCGAGCGCGAGTTGGAGTTTCGGATCACGGGCGAGCGCGCTCGGATCCAGTCCGAACGCGAACGCCGCTGGGAGGCCGAGGCCGGTCAGTCGCCGTCACCTGGGTAGACGACGCCGATCTGCGCGCGGATGGCATCGAGCGTCGTCGCGATGGACACGGTCTCGTCGAGCGGCATCACGGGGCTTTCGAGCAGGCCTTCTTCCAGGCAGCGATGCACCTCCAGCACCTGGAACCGCAGCCCGTCCCCGCCGAAGTCCACGTCGATCCGCTCGGTACCAGCCGAATCGCTCACGCTGATCTCCTCCGGCCGGTGCATGAACGTCGGCAGGTCGATCCACCCATCGGATCCCGAGATGCGCGCGCTGCACTGCATCGCGACGCGGATCGCTGCCTTCACGACGCCGAGCCCGCCCGCAGGGTGGTGCAACACGGCTGCCACCTGCTCGTCGACGCCGGTGCGGCCGATCGCCGCTTCGGCCGCGACGCGATCGGGCCGGCCGAGCACCATCGAGCAGAGCTGGACCGGGTAGACGCCCAGGTCGAGCAACGCTCCACCGCCGAGGCTTCGGTCGAAGAGACGGTGCTCCGGCAGCACCGGCATGCGGAAGCCGAAGTCCGCCTCCACCAGCAACGGTTCGCCGATGCGGCCTTCGGCCAAGACGTCGCGGAGCATGCGGTACGCAGGGAGGAACCGACTCCACATCGCCTCCATCAGGAAGACATCGTGGGCGCGCGCGGCGTCGACCATGCGCTGCGCCTGCCGTGCGTTCAGCGCGAACGGCTTCTCGCACAGCACGTGCTTGCCGGCCTCGACGAACGAGATCGTGTCCGCTTCATGGCGCGCATGCGGTGTGGCCACGTAGACGACGTCGACGTCCGGGTCCGAGGCCAGGTCCTCGTACGCCCGATGCCTCGTCCGAACCCCGAATCGGTCTGCGAACTCGTTCGCGCGGTCGATCGAACGCGACGCAACTGCCGCGATCTCACCGTCGTCGACGAGACGCATGCCTTCGGCGAAGCGCGTCGCGATGCCGCCAGGTCCCGCCACTCCCCATCGGATCTTGCTCATGGGACGCGATGGGACCACATAATCGACGGATCGGAGCTCAAGGGTTCGCCGAGGGCCTTCCCGCCTCGTCGATGGCCACGCGCTGCTCGTACGACTGGCGCAACAGCCAGTAGCGGAGGAAGTGGGCCAGGGAGTACCGGAGGAACAGGAACCCGCCCACGACGCTGATCGTGAGTCCCGAGATCGACAGGGGCATGTACGCGTTCGAGTTGAGGACGTCCAGGTTCGAGCCCGGGGTCACCTTCACGTTCTGTGCCGCCGAGTACGCGCCGATCGCCAAGGCGATGCCCGCGATCATCATCACCACGCTGACGGTGAGCAGCACCCTCTCGCGCTGCGATGCACCTTTGCCGCGAAGCCTCAGCTGCGCGACCTCGTCTCTGAACTGGTCGACTCGATCACTGGTCTCGAGCATGTCATGAACCCCTCTTTCATCCACCGAGGTAGGCCGTGGACAACTTCGCCTCGATCTCGCCCGGGTCGCCGACCTCGGTGATCCTGCCGTGCAACATGATCGCGGCGACGTCCGCCACCGACAGCACTGCTTGTGCGAACTGCTCGACGACCAGGATCGACACGCCCTGCGCCGCGATCTGGCCGACCACGTCGTACAGCTGCTCGACGATGATCGGCGCCAGTCCCATCGACAGCTCGTCGAGCAGGAGGATCGCCGGATCCGTGGCCAGGGCGCGCGAGAGCGCGAGCATCTGTTGCTCCCCGCCGGACAGCGTGCCGGCGAGCTGCTTCCGACGTTCTCCCAGGCGAGGGAACCGCGCGTATGCGACCTCCTCGATGTGGGACACGTCGCGACCCGTGTGCGTCGCCATCCAGAGGTTCTCGCGAACCGACAGGTTCGGGAACACACCCCGGCCCTCCGGAATGAGGCAGACGCCGAGCTTGGCGATGCGGCTCGGCTTGGCTCCGTTCACCCTTCGTCCGGCGAGGAGGAGCTCGCCGCGCGTCAGCGGTAGCTGGCCGGCAACGACGCGGAGGGTCGTCGACTTCCCTCCACCGTTCGGTCCGAGGAGCGCGAGCACACCACCGCGCCGCAACTGGAGGTCGACGCCGTGGAGGACGTCGATGGCGCCGTATGCCGCGCACACATCTCGGAGCTCGAGGACGGGCTCCGGCGTCGTCGGGTGGCGGGCCGACGTCACGCGTCGGCCGCCGAACCGAGGTAGGCGTCGAGCACCCGCTGGTCCTGGCGGATCATCGACGGCGGGCCCGACGCGATGATCGTGCCGAAGTCCAGCACGTGGATGCGATCGCACACGTCCATCACCAACGACATGTCGTGCTCGACGAGGAGGATGGTGAGCCCCTCCTCAGCGCAGAGGCGGCGCAGCAGACCTCCGAACGCGCGGGTCTCTGCTTCGGTCTGCCCCGAAGCCGGCTCGTCGAGCAACAGCACTCGCGGTCTCGTCATGAGCGCGCGACCGAGCTCGACGACGCGCGCCATGCCGGTCGGAACGGAGCTGACGTCCATCGCGGCGATCGACTCGAGCCCCACGAGGTCGATGACACGCTCCGTTTCGCGATCCACGTCGATCCGGTGGCGTCCGAACGGCAGCAGCCGCCACGAGTTGCGGATCTCGCCGGCGACGCGGATGTTGTCCTCGACGGTCAACCCGGTGAAGAGCTCGAGCCGTTGGAACGTGCGGCCGATCCCCCGGCGCGCTCGCTTGAACGTGTCGAGATCGCTGATGTCCTCGTCGTCGAGGAGCACGGACCCGCTCGTCGCCGGAAGGAGGCCGGTCACGACGTTGAACAGCGTCGTCTTCCCCGCGCCGTTGGGTCCGATGAGACCGGTCACCTCGCCCTGCCGCGCGTCGATCGTGACGTCGTTGAGCGCCACATTGCCGCCGAAGCGAACTTCGATGTTGCGAGCGGTCAAGGACGCGCCTTCGCTCATGTCGTCACCGGTTGGATGCCGAGCACGGCATCCATCGCACGGAGGTCTTCTTGCTGGAACGGCCGGTCGACACCGATGAGCTCGGGCGGCGTGGCTTCACGGCGTGCCGCGAGCACATCGGCAGGGGTGTACGCGACCGGTCGCACCGCCATCGCGACGCGGGGCAGCGCGACGACCCAAACGATGGTGAAGATCGCGAAGGTCCAGTTGCCGATCCACTCGCGCCACGCGCAGAACCACACGGCGAGCTCGACCGCGAGCCCCGTCCAGAAGACTGCACGCACCTTCCTGATCATGGGGCCCCAAGCGACGAAGAAGTCGTTCAGGAAGCCACTGGGGTTGCGGCCGAGCCCGATGCCGATGAGCGCCGGCATCACCGCGGTGAACGACGCAAGCCAGGCGAAGCCCCCCTCGAAGGCGTCGTAGTCGCGACCGAGCTTGCTCAGGATGTTCTGCAGCGTCACGAAGACCGCGGAGTACAGGAGCCCGGCCATGAAGCCGCCGGCGACGTAGCCCATGCCGGCCACGACCAGGAGCATGAACATCGCCATCGATTCGAACAGGCTGAACCGCTCCCCCGTCACGGCGCCGATCTGTTGCCCGTAGAGGCAACCGCCGAGCGCCGCGATCGCGGCCGACAGCATGAACACCGAGAGCTTGAGGCGCACGAGGTTCATGCCGAGGGTGGCGCACGCAGCCGGGCTGTTCTTCATGGCCGTCAGCCGACGCCCGTAGCTGCTGCCACGCAGGCCGACGAGGCCGACGCCCAGCACGGCGAACACCACGGTGAGCAGCATGAGGAAGTTCGTCTGCGGTCGGAAGTCGACGCCGAACAGCTTCGGGCGCGGCACCTGGAGGTTGCCGTTCGGGAAGATCGGGCTCCAGGCTTCGTCCTGCAACCACGAGTTCGTTGTCGCGAACCCGAAAACCAGGAGGCTGGTGACGAGCGCGATGGCCCCGCCTTTCAGCTTCCATGCGCGGTAGGAGTAGTAGATGGCCGTGAGCCCCACGATCGCGACCAGGGTGAGCGCCAGCGGGTAGATGCGCCGTGCGATGGCGAACTCCTTGAACACCATCTGCTCGACGCCGACGGAGAAGGCGGCAGTGGCGAGGGCGAGGTAGAGGCCACGGAGACGCAGAGCGGGCAAGGCGATCACGCCCCCGACGAGCGCGGTGCCGAGCATCGCGATTGCATACGCGCCGAAGCCGGCACGATCGGAAGCACCGTGCCCGACGTGGTGGAAGAAGATCGTGCCGCCGATACCGGCGAACGCCATGGTTGCCAGGCTGACCTCGCCGGCGTAGCCGACGAGCAGAACGAGCGACAGCATGATCAGGGCCGCCGCGACCCCGTTCGAGAGCGTGACGAGGCCTGCCGGCTCCATGATGCGCGACAGCAGGAAGATGCCGGCCACGAGCGCTGCGGCGCCATAGAGCGCGTCGCCCATCGACGGCAGCGTGAACCGCTCGCGAGTCCGCGTGACCGTGGCACCTCGCAGTCGGTCCTGCGGCAGGACGAGCAGCACGACGAAGAGCAGGATCATGGGCACGGCCAGGCGGAGGTTGCCGCGCCAGTCGAACGACTTCGGCATGAACCCCGTCGGGCGCTCGAAGGCCATGCGGGTGAGGAACCCGAGCACGACCGCGCCGACGAACGTGAGCGGGAGGTTCCGCAGACGGCCGAACATCGCCGCCGCGAACGCGTTGATCACGAGCAGCGTCAGCAGCGTCGCGCTCAGCGAACCGCCTTGGAAGGGCGTGATCAGGATGCCGGCGAGCGCTGAAAGCGCGACGCCCAACATCCAACTGACGAGCGAGATCCGATCCGGCTCTGCACCGTTCAGCTCCACCAGCGATCGGTCGTCGACGACCGCCCGCATCGCGACCCCTGTCCTCGTCCGGTAGAGGAGCAGCCGGAGGCCGACGGCCAACGCGATCGCCACGAACAAGATGGTGAGGTCGTGCCAGAGCAAGACGACACCGAACAGCTCCACGCTGCGGTCGGCACCGAAGAACGGCGAGATCGTGTGCGGGACGTCCGGCTTCCAGACCCAGTTCGCGATGCCGATGAAGGCCAGAAGCACCGAGATGGGAACGACCAGCTTGACGATCTCGTCGGTGCCCTCGAGGCCGCGGATGATCACGAGGTAGAGCAGCGCTCCGATGGCGGGTGCGACGACGAGGAGCACCACCGCCAACGCTACCGGCGCGGGCCACGCCCCATCTGGAAGCAGCGGCCAGTGATGGTTCTCATTGACGCTCAGGTCCCAGTAGACGAACGCGCAGAACATCCCCAACGCCCCGTGGGCGAAGTTGAAGATCCCGGTGGTCGAGTAGGTGACGACCAGACCTGTCGCCGCGATGGCGAAGACCGCTCCGGTGACCAGTCCGTTGATCAGAAGGTTCATCGCGCTCCGTACGTCGTACGAGCGGACGGGCGGCTGAGGGGTGCCGCCCGCCCGTCCTTCGGATCAGCTCGGGACGAACTGGCCGAACTGCGTGGCGACGCGGTTGGCGTCGAGTTGTGCTGCCTCGAGAGCCGGAGTCGTGATGTCACGCACGAGGTACTTCTCGTCGCAGTCGAAGAGCTCCTCGCCCTCCGGGAACGCCTTGACCCAGACGGCTCCCTGCGGCTTGATCAACATGCCGCACGACGGCCCGTCATTGGCCCCGGGGTTCATCTCGGTGTGCAGCCCACCGCCCGTCCACCCCGATTCCTTCGCGGCGCTGTCGAGCACGCACTTCGGCGTGAGGTCGGATCCGCAGGCCTTGGCCCCCGTCGCCCAGAGCAAGGAGGCCGACGCGGCCTGCGAGCTGAGAAGCCCGAGCTTGCCGTTCGAGTCCCCGACGAGCGTGGTCAACTGCTCGACCGCCGGGACCGTGTCGGCGAACTCGAACGGCACGAACGCCATGCGGACGTAGAGCTTGTCGGCGACGTTTCCGTTGGCGCCGTTCCACTCCGCGAAGCTCGCGGTGTAGTTGTTCGCATCGGCGTACCACACCGGCTCGAAGCCAACCTGCTTGGACGCGGCGAGGAGGTTCTGGAGGTTCGGCGTCGCCGAGCCGACGTACGCGACCGCTTCGACTCCACAGGCCTTCAGGTTCTCGGCGAACGGCTTCCAGTCGGACTCGCCGGCGATGTTGTACACCTGATCGCAATCGAGGAACGTCCAACCCGCCGCCGGGTAGGACGCGGCGTACTTGTCACGCGTCTCGCGGGTAGGCGGGTATTCGGCGAACACGAATGCCGCCTTCTTCACCTCGTTGGGAAAGAGCTCGGCGAGCTGGAACGCAGCCGCTGCGATCCCCTGGTCACCGGGGTTCGGAGCAGGCTGCATCATCCCGGGACCATGGGCGAACGCCGTGGACACCGAATAGGTCGGGATCGTGGAGAGCTCGCACTCGATGCGGAGCTGCTCCTGCCCGGCGTCCAGCGCCCAACCCTGCCCTACGAGCATGAAGACCTTGTCGTTGCAGGCCTGCGTCATGGCTTCGGCGACCTGCAGGAGCTTGGCGTCGTAGTACTTGCCGACAATCGTTCGACCGTTGATGCCGCCCTGGTCGTTGCACCAGTCGATCATCGCCCGCACCGCGTCACCGATCTCCTTCGTGAGACCGGGTGCCGGCGGGTAGTCACTGTCGTCGCCATATCCGATCGTGATCTCGGTATCGGTGACGCCGTTCGCGGTCGCCCCCGAAGCGTCCCCTTCGCCACAGGGCGACTCGAGCGTGCCGAACGCTTCGCCCGCCGGTACGGCCGACGTCGTGGCGCCGGCTGCGGCAACCGTGGTGACCGGAGCGGTGGTCTGCGTGGCCGCGTCGTCCTCGCCGTGGTCGCTGCCGCACGCGGCCGCAGCCAAGCCGACCACCAACGCGAGCGCGATCGCTTGCCGACTGATCCGTCGCATGGAACCCCCCATTTCGCGCGCCGTTCGGCGCGCTTCGCCTGTGACGGCAGACACACAGTAACGGCTTACCTCGCCCTGTCAAGTAACTTGTTCCTGTGGCGCGGCCAGAGGCGATGGGACACGGGGTCAAGCAGCGCTCGTTGGTCGCCATGACGCCCGCCGAAGTCGACGCGTTCCTCGCGGAGGACCACTCGATGTCGATGTCGACCCTGAACGTCGATGGGTCCATCCACGTCGTGGCCATGTGGTACGGCTTCCTCGAAGGCGCCGTGGCGATCGAGTCGAAGGCAAAGGCCCAGAAGATCGTGAACCTTCGGCGCAACCCGTCGGTCACGGTCATGGCCGAGGCCGGCAGCACCTACGACCAGCTGCGCGGCGTGCAGATCAGCGGCCGCGCCGAGATCGTCGAGGACCCACAGAGGATGTTCGAGCTCGGGGTCAGCATGTTCGAGCGCTACACGGCGCCGTACACGCCCGACAAGCGCGAAGCCGTGGAGCGCATGCTCAACAAGCGCGTCGTGGTCAAGGTGAACCCCACTCGCATCCGTTCCTGGGACCATCGCAAGCTCGGCCTCCCGCCGATGCCACGACGCCAGTACTGAGCGCCGCGCCTCAGACGCTGTGGCCGATGCCGGTGAGGTACTCGATGTAGAACGCCGGCAGGTCTTCGATCGCCACCTTCTCGAACGCATCGGCGTCGTACATCGAGTACGCATCCTCACCGAACGCCCGACCGGCGTCGTCGAACGACCACAGCACCGTGTTCTTCATGTGCAGCAGGTAGTGCGCTGACTCATCCTCGACGTGGTAGCCGCGCGCCTTCGCGATGCGGCCGGAGGCCAGCGTCGTCAGCGTGCTCTCGGTGCAGATGCTGTGGTCGTCGACGATGACCCGATCCTTCGGAGAGCAGATGATGGCGGCGCCGCTGTTGACGTAGTCCTCGTAGTACTTGCGAACGCCGGCGTAGCCCTTGGGCCCGTGATCCTTACCGGCGACCCAGAAGTGGTACGCAGGATCGTCGACCAGCGTCGCCATCAGACCGTCGAGATCGAACGCCGCTTCGGCCTTCGAGTGATCGATGACCGTCTGCAGGATCTGGCGCTGGCGTGGGCTGTCGGTCGCGGCAAGCCGCTCCTCGAGCGCCTTCCACCCGAGCGAGCGATCGAAGTCGATCGGCATGTCTCCACCTCTTCGCTGTGTCATCGGCCAACGGGGTCACGTGCCGCCGCCGTCCGCCCAGATCGTGGTGCCGTTGATGTAGGACGCCTTGTCGGACGCCAGGAACACGCAGATGCCGCCGATGTCTTCGGGCGTGCCCATGCGACCCACGGGGATCCGCTGCAACCACTCCTTCGATTGCGGCTCGTCCCCGCTGAGCAGCAGATCGACCATCGCTTCCGTCTCGACCCAGCCGAGCGACACGCAGTTGACGCGGACCGTGCGACCCCATGCAACCGCGAGGGATCGAGTCATGTGGTTGAGGCCCGCCTTCGCCGCCCCGTAGGGCGTGAGCGCGCCCCCACCCCCGCTGGGCATCGAGGCCTGGCTGGAGATGTTGATGATCGACCCGCCGTCGGCTTGTCCGTTCATCACCGCGTAGGCCTTCTGCGCGAACACCATCGGCGCGGTGAGGTTGAGCTCGACGATCGCCCGGATGAAGCGCGGTGACGCGGTGGCGATGTCCACCGGGGGCTGACCGCCGGCGTTGTTCACCAACACGTCCAAGCGACCGAACCGGTCGACCGCGGTCGCCACCACCCGGTCGATGTCGTCGTCGACCCGGACGTCCGCCACCACGTGCGCGCATCGCGCGAGCTGCGCCTCGTCCCGCGCCGCAGGAGGTACATCGAACGCCGTGCGGGCACACGTGACGACGCTGGCGCCGGCGTCGAGGAACGACCGCGCGATGCCGAGGCCCACGCCTTGGCTGCCGCCCGTGACGATCGCGACCTTGCCTTCGAGCTCGCTCACCGATCTCCTTCAGACGCCGAGTTGCGTGCGGAACGTGGGGTCCATGTACTCGTCGATACGAACGATCGAGGGTCCGTCCTTCGACACGACGATGCAGTTGTGGGCGAGCAACGGCGCGCCGGAGCTCCTCACGACGCCGTGTATCGCGAACCGATGGAGGAACCCTCGCGACAACGGCTCGTGCTGGACGACCTCGACGCGGATGTCCGAGAGCAACGCGTGCAGCCCGCCCACGCCACCGACGCCCACCGCGGCCGGTACGGCTGCCTTGTCGTCGTTGTGCCAGAGCACCGCATCAGGGGCGAGCAGCCCGAGAACCTCGTCGGGCGATCCCGACTCGAGCATGGCGTCGAGCGCCTTCGCGGCTGGGTCGATGTCGGTGCGTGCGGTCATCGCGCCGGTAGCGGGTCGCCAGTGCGCGCGAAGCACTCCTCCATCGAGTCACCGAGGAACAGCGAGCGCACGGCGTCGTCCAGCGCGTCGAGCTCTGGCTGGTAGAGATCGAGCGGCGCCGCGTTGCCCTCGAAGTGCGGGTAGTCCGACGAGAACACGACCATCCCCGGCAGCTGCGCCGCTACGTCGAGCGCGTCGTCGTCACCGAAGCCGGGCAGTGGGGTGATGCGCACGCTCCGGCGCAGCATGTCGCCGCCCGAGACGTCCCACGGCCAGTCACCGAGAGCCGGCGAGGGGAGCGACTGCCGCTCCAGCATCGAGAGGAACGGCGGCACCCAGTTGACTCGCATCTCCTCCAGCAGCACGGTCAAGCCCGGATGCCGAGCGAACACACCGCCGTAGAGCAGCGCGGCGAGGAGGTTCTGCGCGGCGTGCGTCCTTTGCGTGTTGGCGAGGCGCACCAGACCACCGACGCCGGCTCCGCCCGGCTCGTCCCAGCCGATGTTCGCCCAGCCGTCGAAGTCCGAGGCCGTGTTGCCGACGTGGATGTTCGCGACCATGCCCAGGCGGACCGCGGCGGTCCAGACCTTGTCCCAATCGGGGTGCGCAGGCGAGACGCCACCCGGCGGCTTCCCGGCGACGGTGTAGAGGAAGAACGCGCGTGCGCCTCGCTCCCGCGCCCGTTCGAGCTCGGCCACCGCGACGTCGAGGTCGGTGAAGTCGACGACCGCCACCGCGTGCAAGCGATCCGACCCATCGGAGAGCTGCTCGGTGAGGAAGTCGTTGCAGCGGCGGACGCCTTCCGGTCGATCCGCGCCGATGAACTCGAGCAGCTGCCAATACCCACCGGGGTTGACGAGGCAGTGATCGATGCCGACCTTGTCCATCCACGCGACACGCTCCGCGGCCGTGGAGTCGTGCTGCGGGTGCAGGATGATCGGGCCACCCCGCTCCTTCGCCATGTTCACCAGCCCCGGCAGCAGCTGCTTGGCCGTCGGTCGGCGATCCGCCGGCAGCGCGCGCAGCAGATCGCCGGCGACGCCGAACGCCAACCGCTCGACGCCGCTCGGCAGCGCATCGGCCCACGGACCCAGCGGATCCTGCCCGGGCGCGAACTTGGTGGTCTCCCAATGGGAATCGACGTCGATGATCATCGTGGCCCCCTCGCCAGTCGAGGATAACGCATTACCACCCGAGCTGCGTTCGGGGATGCGTCGTCGACTACTTCATCATGCCGCCGGAGACCGAGATGTCGTCCCCGGTCACGAACGACGACGCGTCGCTGGCGAGGTACAGCACCGGCCCGACGATCTCGGAGGGATCGGCGATGCGCTTCTGCATCGTGCCGGACGCGATGAGCTCCTTGAACTCCGGCCGGAGCTTCGCCGCACCCTCGACCATCTCGGACGTGAAGGGGCCGGGGCTGAGCGCGTTGACGCGCACCTTCCACGCCGCCCACTCCTGCGCGTTGCTCTTCGTGAGGTTCACGAGCGCCGCCTTCGACGCGCCATAGGCGCAGACGTTCGGACCGCCCGAGTACGCAGCCATCGTCGCGATGTTCACGATGCTGCCCCCGCCACCGTCGCGCATGATCGGCGCGACGCATTGGCTCAGGCGCAACGGACCCTCGAGGTTCACCGAGAAGACCTTGCGCCAGTAGTCGAGCGTCATGTCGGCAGCGGTGACCGGCGCGGGGTTGATGCCTGCGTTGTTCACGAGCACGTCGATGCGACCGAAGTGAGCCCGCACTCCGTCGACGAACGCCGGTATGGAGTCCCACTCGCCAACGTGGCACGCGAGACCGAGCGCCTCGCCACCGGACTCCGCGCGCACCTCCGCGGCGACCTTGTCACACAGCTCCTGCTTGCGACTGCTCACGACCACCGATGCGCCGGCGGCCGCCAGGCCCGACACCATGGCGCGACCGATGCCCTTCGTCGACCCGGTGACGATGGCCACCTTGCCGGTGAGGTCGAACGGTGAACGTGCTGCGGCCGCCATGAGCGCACTCCTGAGACGTGTGGATCCGGCGCTCGCCGGCCCGGGGGGACGCTGTATCGTAACCCGTTATCGCGCGGTGCTCCACGCCGGGCGGAGAGAGGACCGCATGGCCGACGTCGCCCTCGAGGCCACCGACGAGCAGATCGCCCGTGAAGGACGAGCGCCACGGTGGAGCCCACGGTGAGCACCGGCGAAGGCGCCCCGCCGCGACCTCTCGACGACCTGCAGGTCGTCGAGCTCGCGACCCAGATCGCAGGTCCCTACTGCACGAAGCTCTTCGTGGACGCCGGGGCCGAGGTGATCAAGTTCGAGCCCGCCGACGGCGACCCGCTCCGCTGGTACGCGGCGACGGTGGAGCTGCCGCCCAGTGAGAGCGGGGCGCTGTTCCGTTACCTGAACGCCGGCAAGCGGTCGATGCGCGGGACCATCGACGACCCCCGACTCGACGATCTGCTGGCCGGCGCGGACCTGCTCGTCGTGGATCACACGATGGGAGTGCCTGATCACCGGGCGTTGAAGACGACACACCCTCACCTCGTGGTCCTCTCGATCACGCCGTTCGGGCGCACGGGACCACTCGCCGGGCGCGCGGCGACGGATCTCACGCTGCAGGCCGAGTCTGGTGCCATCAAGTTCAAAGGCGCCCCCGACCGTCCACCGGTGCAGGCCGGCGGACGCGTCTCCGAGTTCTTCGGTGGGCTCTTCGCGGCGCCCGGCGCGCTCGCCGCGGTGATGCGAGCGCGCACGACCGGGCTCGGCGAGTCGATCGACGCGTCGATCCACGACGTGCTCGCCGTTGCGGGATCCAACTACAGCCACGTGCTGCACGAGCTCCTCGGCCGACCGACGCCCATCGCTCCGGCCCGCTACATCGACACGCCGGGCATCGAGGATGCCGCCGACGGGATGGTCGCCTTCAACACCAACGCCGGGCACATGTTCCAGATGTTCCTGCTCCTCATCGAGCGCCCCGACCTCATGGACGACCCGGACTACGCCGGCATCGCGACCCGGCTGGCGATGGGCCCCGATTGGCAACGAATCATCGACGCGTGGGTCGGAGCCAACACCGTCGATGCGGTGCTCGAGCGCGCCGGCGAGCTGCGCGTTCCCGTTGCACCGGTTCACGACGGTGGCAGCGTGCGCCGCGATGCTCACCTCGTCGAGCGTGACGTGTTCGTCACCAGCGAGGACGGTCTCGTCCGTCCTCGACCTCCGTACATGCTCAACGGCTCGATCATGGGTTCGACCGAGCGCGCGCCGAACGTGGGTGAGCACGACCGCCTACGACTTGCGCGGCCGCGCCGCGACGCAGGTCGCACCATCGAGCGGCACATCGAACTTCCCCTCGAGGGCGTGAAGGTCGTCGACCTGACGTCGTGGTGGGTCGGCGCGCTCGCGACGCAGACGCTCGCGATGTTGGGCGCCGATGTCATCCACATCGAAGGCGTCGCGCATCCCGACGGGATGCGGCTCACCGGTCAGCGGCTGGCTCGCACCGAGGACTGGTGGGAGTGGGGTCACATGTTCGCCGCGGCGAACACCAACAAGCGCGGCATCGCGATCGACCTGTCGACGCCGGATGGCCGCCGCGTTCTCGACGACCTCATCTCATGGGCCGACGTGTTCGTCGAGAACTTCTCGCCGCGCGTCGCCGAGTCGTGGGGTCTCACCGCCGAGGATGTGCTCCGTCGCAATCCGAACATCGTGTACCAGCGGATGCCGGCCTACGGGCTCACCGGACCGTGGCGCGATCGACCGGCCTTCGCGCAGACGATCGAGCCGATGTCGACCATGGCTTCGATCACCGGCTACCCGGATGCGAAGCCCATGTCGAAGGGCGGCATCCCTGACCCCACGGCGGGCACCCATGGCGCATGGGCCGCGCTGGTCGCCATCGCGGAGCAGCGTCGAACCGGCGCCGGAGTCTTCTGCGAGGCCGTCATGATCGAGGCCGCGCTCAACATCTCCGCGCAACCGATGCTGGAGCACGTCGCGTACGGGCGAACGATGACCCGACTGGGCAACCGGTCGCCGCACGCAGCACCTCAGGGCGTCTACGCCTGTGCCGGCGACGACAGCTGGCTCGCCGTGAGCGTGGTGAGCGACGAGCAGTGGTCGGCGCTCGCCACCGTCGTCGGTGGCGACGACCTCGTGCGAGACCCTCGATACGCATCGGCTCGGGATCGTCACGAGAACCACGAGGAGCTGGACCAGCTGCTGGCGCGATGGGCGGCCGGCCGCCCAGCCCACGAGGCCAGCGCGCTCCTCGCGGCGCGGGGTGTGCCCGCGGCCGTCTGCAACGACGCGAGGACGATCGACACGCACGAGCAGTACCAAGCTCGCGGGCTGTTCACGGAGCTCGAACACCCGAGGTTCGGATGTCATCACGTCCCGGGCCTGCCGTACCGCTTCGCAAGCAACCCTGACTGGGTTCGCTCACCGGCTCCGACCTTCGGTCAGCACAACGCTGAGGTGCTGCGCACGGTGAGCGGACTCGACGACGACGCCGTCGCCGACCTGATGGCGTCGGGCGTGATCTCGGACCGTCCACGCGGTCTGTGACCGCCTGATTGCCTTGCATAACGTGTTATCGTCGCTCGCCGACGAGGGGGTCGCGATGATCGAGAGCAGCGCCGTCATCGAGCTGTTGGGCCGGTGGTGGCTCAACTACGACGAAGGCAACTTCGACGAGCTGGCGTCGCTCCTCACCGAGGACGCGCACTTCACCTGCCGAACCGACACGGGCACGACCGACTACGAGGACTTCGTCCGGGCCGACTACCGCGGTCGCGACGCCATCATGGAGTGGCAGACCGAACACCGCCTCGACAGCCCGTACCCGCTGCGGCACATGGGCGTCAACGTGCACGTCACCGGTGCGGACGGTGAGGACGCGACCTTCTCGTCGTACATCTTCGTCACGCACATCGTCGACGGACAGGTGGCGAACCTCTCGACGGCGCTCGTGACCGGCGCGGCACGGCTCGATGACGGCAAGGCTCGTCTGAGCGCGCTCCACGTCGCACTCGACACGCAGTCGTCGGTCGTCTTCCGCACCCGTTGAGCGCGCTCGGCTTCCACATCGCTCGCGTCGGCGTCGGCGTGACCGACCTGACGATCGGTCGCGCGTTCTACGAGGCGCTGGGCTTCGACGCGAGCCCCCCGTTCGACCTCGGCACCGCGATCGCCGACCAATCGGAGACACCAGGCAGCCCGCTGGTGATCCAGATCGTCCGGCGTGACGGCTTCGATCTAGAGCTGGTCGAGCACGGCGGTCGGCGGCGCCCCGGACGTCCGCCGGCTCGCCGAGCGCTCAACCAACTCGGGCTCTCGCACCTCGCGCTCGCGGTCGACGACGTCGCGCGGGTGGCGAGCATCGTCGAGGACCACGGCGGCACCGTGCAACCGCGCCTCGACGTGAGCGACACCCACGAGCAGTTCTGCACCGATCCGTCGGCGCCCGCATCCTGCTGCTCGGCCCGGCCTCGGCGTTGCGTCGCTCTGACTCGCAGGGATCGGACGGCATCGCGCTCGAACACGTCGGGATGTCGGTCGCCGACCTCGACATCAGCACGTTCTTCTACCGGGCGCTCGGCTTCGAGATCGGCGACGAGGGCACGGTCCCGCCCGGCTTCGACGTGCTCGCCGAGCTCGACGGCGTCCCGCTGCGAACGCGGCCCATGAGCCTTGGCGTATACCGCTTCCAGCTGATGCAGTGGGGCCCACGCCGTGAACCGGGCGCCGCGGTGCGCCTCCCGCTCAACCGCAACGGCGATCTGATCCACATCGGGACGCACTGCGACGACTTCGACGCCATGCTCCGGCTCGTCGTCGAAGGGGGCGGTTCCGTCGTCGAGCGCACGCGCGCGCAGTTCCCTGCTCCGGGCCTTGTGATGCCCTGGAGCGGTGACCCTCACGGCTGGGTCTTCACGCTCGACCCGAACGGCGTCCAGATCGAGATCGTCGGGCCCAGATCGATGGAGACCGTGTCGTGAAAGCCGTGCTCGCAACAGGACGGGCATCGCCGGATGCCCTGCGGGCCGACGAGACCGCCGACCCTGTCGCGCGCGCGGGACAGGTGCTGGTCGAAGTCGCGTACGCAGGCGTCAACTTCGCGGACGTGCTGATGGCGCGTGGCGAGTCCGCCTTGCCGTTCCCGTTCGTCCCGGGCGTCGAGGGTTCGGGACGGGTCGTGGCCGTCGGTGCCGGCGTGGACGTCGACATCGGGACCCGCGTGGCGTGGGCCCCCGTGAAGCTCGCCTCGTCCGTCGGTTCCTATGCGGAGCTCGCAGTCGTCGGCGCCGAGCAGCTGCTGCCCCTTCCCGGCGACGTCTCGCTGCTCGATGCGGCGTCGATCGCGCTGCAGGGGCTCACCGCGCACTACCTCGCGAACGAGCAGCACCCGCTGGTACCCGGCACGACCGTTCTGGTGCATGCCGCCGCCGGGGGCACCGGACGTCTGGTGGTGCAGTGGGCGAAGCACCTCGGGGCCACGGTGCTCGGTACCACCTCGACCGGGGACAAGGCCACGGCCGCGCTCGCGGCGGGCGCCGATCACGTCATCCTCTACACGGAGGTCGACTTCGTGGACGAGGTCCTGCGCCTCACCGACGGAGCGGGCGTCGACTACATCGTCGACGGTGTCGGTCAGGGCACGTTCCGCCACGATCTGCGCGCCGTGGCCGATCGCGGGAGAATCTGCGTGTTCGGGCGCGCGGCGGGTCCGCCGGAGCGCTTCTCGCCGATCGAGCTGATTGCTCGATCGATCACGGTCTCCGGCGGCTACATGACGAACTTCCTGCGAACGCGCGACGAGGTGCTCCGGAAGGCGGACCAGCTGTGGAACGCGATGCGCGAGGGCTGGCTGCGACAGGAGCTGCACTCGGTGCGACCCTTCACCGAAGCGCAGAGCGCCCACGAGGCACTCGGCGAACGACGCACCTCCGGCAAGCTCGTCCTCGAGGTCGCGGGCGGCGACTGAGGCTCAGCCCAGCACGGACAGGTCGAACGCATCGATCGCGACACGGTTGTCGAGCGCCTCGATCAGGCTCACCACTCGACCGTCCACCACGTCGAGGAACATCCCGTAGAGGTTCTCGTACTCGACGCCCCGGTTGGTCGTCGCGCGCATGGTCACGAGCGTCGCCACCGTTCGACCGTCGGACACGAGCACGTGGTGGACGCGCTCACGAATGCCGTGCGGGTACAGCTGTCGGCCGATACCGGCGATCTCGCGGAACGCGTCGCGCCCCGTGCGGCGCGACATGCCGACCTGGTGCACGGGGTCGGCGACCAGCATGTCCTCGAACGCGTCCGGATCGAACGAGAGGAACGCGTCGAGGAACGTGAGCGCGACGCGCTTGGCCTCCGCCGCCGACGATGTGTCGTCGGCCGACGGCGCCTCGGCGCGCTGGGTAGGCGCCGCTTGCACACCAGGCGCGCGCAGCTCAGGACCGAGCCGCGACAGGTCGAACTTGTCGTTCGACACCCGGAAGTCCATCAGCTCGACCTGCGTCGAGATGCGGCCATCGGTGACTTGGTAGAACATCGCGTAGACGTTCTCGTAGTGCGCCTGCTTGTTCGTGACGGCCTCGCGATCGGTGAGCACGGCCACCCAGTCGCCCTCGACGACGATCCGACGCTCGGTGGATCGGAGCGAGCCGTACGGGTAGAGCACACGGCCCGAGCCGGTGTTCTGGTGGTACGCCGCGTGGCCGCGACGCATCGTCATCCCCGCGTGGTACACGGGATCGTCCGCGAGCATGCGCCCGTACACCTCGGGATCGAACGTCGCGAACGCCGAGCGGTAGCGGCGCACGAACGCCAGGTTCTCCTCGTCGTGACCCATCCACGTCCCCCACCTCGCGAGGCGCCGAGCATAACCTGTTACTGTTGCGGCCCGAGCGCGACGCTCAGGGGCATCGTGGAGCTCGCGTACCGCGGTAGCGCCTTCTCGTGAACAGGGGAGACCGATGCAGTTCCACAGCATCCGCTACTCGAAGGCCGGGGGTGTCGCCACGATCGTCAAGGACAATCCGGATGCCCTTCCGACGTCCCGGGGCGGGATGGCGGCGAGAACCCTTGCCGAGATCCCCATGGCCTTGCGGACGCCGTTGCCGATCCCGAGATCCTGGCGATCGTCATCACCACAGCCGATGGCATGGTGCACCACGGAGCAACGGTGGGCGGCGACCTGTTCCCCGACGGCGTCTTCGACCCGGTCGAGTACATGCAGATCATCGAAGCCGGACAACGGCTCTGTCAGTTGACCGAGACCCTCGAGAAGCCCGTCATCGGTGTCGTGAAGACCGGCGCACTGGGTGGCGGCCTGGAGCACCTCCTCTCCTGCGACTTCGTGATCGCGTCCGAGGACGCCAGCCTCACGTTGCCTGAAGTGACCTACGGAATGGCAGTCGGCTGGGGTTCGGCGTGGCGGCTGCCTCGGGCCATCGGCTGGATGCGAGCAAAGAAGCTGACCCTTCTCGGCGCGAGCATCGACGGGCGAGAGGCCGCGCATCTCGGCATCGTCTCCGACGCTGTGGCGCCAGACCAGGTCGACGCCACCGTCGACGCCATCGTGTCCAGGCTGCGGTCGTGCTCGCCCACCGGCATCGCGCAGACGAAGATCGGTATGGCGAAGACGTGGAGTTCGCCCCAGCCCGGCGGCATCGGCGGCGACTGGGAGCCGAGCGCGCTCGCCGCGGCATCGAACGACTTCAATGAGGCATTGTCCGCGATGCGCGAGCAACGTCTCCCTCGCTTTCGACCCATTCGGCGATTGCTCGGGCGATGAATGCGCTGCCGCCATCAGGTCGAGTTCTCTGGATCGCACCCGCGTCCATCGAAGGCCGAACGGATCGAGCCTCACGATGTCGTTGATCAGTCCGATCGCGGGGTGCCGTCGAGGTTGTGCACCGTGAGCTTCCAGTCGTCGATGATGTCGAGGCTCACGAGGATCTGCCCGGTGACGTCTCGGTCGCAGTCGCACAGCGCGACGACGCCCTCGACCATCTCCTCCATCGACTCGATCTGGTCGGGCCGGAGGTGATCGCCCACCAAAGCGGCCGCGCCCTCGCTGAGCACCGCCGCGCGGGGTTCGACGGTGTTCACGCGGACACCGGTGCCGTACAGCTCCATGGCGAGACCGTTGCTGATGCGGTTGAGCGCGGCCTTCGACGCCCCGTAGGCGGCGATGTTGAGTGCAGTCGGGGGGAACGGTGTCGGCGGCCCGGGCCAGAGCTTCGCGCTGCCGCTCGAGACGTTGACGATCCAACCCTCCCCCGCGGCGATCATCGCGGGCGCGGCGGCGAGCGCGAGGTCGAGCGGCGCGTTGACGTTCGCCTCGAACATGATGTTGCGTCGCTTCACCGAGAAGCCGGTGAGCGGCTTCTGGATCGACGCCGCGGCGTTGTTGACCAGGATCTCGATCGGGCCGCCGAGCGCTGCTTCGGCTTCGGGGATGATCCGAGCGCGGTCGTCTTCCGCAGTGAGGTCCGCGGTGACTACGGCGACGTTCGTGCCGTAGCGCCGCAGCCTCGCCTGCGTCTCCTCCAACGATCCGGCGAGGTGGTCGTGCTGGGTCAACGTGCGCGCCGTGATGACCACGTCGGCACATTCGGCCACGAGCCGCTCGGCCACGGCGGCACCGATGCCCCGGCTCGCGCC
Organism: Vaucheria bursata; assembly: GCA_032358265.1. Classification (NCBI taxonomy): domain Eukaryota; class Xanthophyceae; order Vaucheriales; family Vaucheriaceae; genus Vaucheria; species Vaucheria bursata. The sequence continues at coordinate 3,773 of JAULBW010068881.1, read as the reverse complement.
GGTCACCAGCGCGCGCCGACCGGCGAACCGACCGCCGGTCATGCGAGCCCCTTGTCGGTCACGAACGCGTCGAGGCATTCGCCGATGTAGTTGCAGTCGTCGTCGTTCATCGAGTGGTTGTTGGGAAGGATGAGCCCCCACTCCATGACCCGATCCGCGTTCGGCAAGCCACCGGCCGGCACCCGATGGGGACGGTCACGGAACGCCGGCTGTCGAGCCGCGTTGCCCGTCCACACCATGCGGGTATCGACGCCGCGAGACTCCATCCACTCCTGCAGCTCGGAACGACGGATGCCGGAGCTCGGCTCGATGACAACCGGGAACATGTGCCAGCCGGTTTCGACGCCCTCGGTGAGGCGCGGCAGCGTGAAGAGGTGGGGCCACTTCGCGAAGTGGCCGCCGGTCAGCTCGAAGTTGCGCTGGCGCCGAGCGAGGTTGTCCGGCAGCTTGTCGAGCTGCACCAGCCCGAACGCGGCGGACAGCTCCGAAGGTTCGAAGTTCCACCCGACCTCGTCGAAGATGAAGAGGTTGTCGTACTCGAGCCCGTCGTCGATGCTGCTGAAGAACCGCTTGTCGGTGCCCTTCTTCGAGCCGAACAGCTGCACCTCGGATCGGCGACCCCAACGACGCAGCAACAACGCCCGGTCGGCGAGCTCGTCGTCGTCGAAGCACACCATGCCACCCGTGCCGGCCGCGGTGATGATGTGCGACAACGCGAAGCTGGTGAGGCTGATGTCGGCTCGCGCACCGGTCGGCGTGCCGCGCAAGGTCAGGCCCAATGCGTCGCACGAGTCCTCGACGACCTTCAGGCCGTGTCGGTCTGCGATCTCGCGGATGCGGTCCCAGTCCGGCGCGTTCCCGATGAGGTTGGGCGTGAGGATCGCCTTGGTGCGCGGACCGATCATCTCCTCGATCGCGTCGACGTCGATCTGGAACGTGTCGGGCGTGACGTCGACGAACGCGGGAACCAGACCGGCGCGGATCATCGGAGCGATGTCGGTCGAGAACGTGACGGCCGAGGTGACGATCTCGTCGCCGGGCTCGAGCCCGAGCACCTCGACCGCGAGGTAGAGCGCCGAGCTGCCGGAGTTGCACATCACGCCCCGCCGCTTGGCGAAGAGGTCGGCGACACGCCGTTCCATGTTGCGGACGCGCTTGCCGATGCGCAGCGCGGTCGGACCGCCCTGGAGCACCTCGACCACGGCCGCGATCTCGCGCTCGTCGTGGACGGAACCGGCGTACTCGATCCTGCGGGCGGGTTGGACGTCGCTCATGGGTTCCCCTCGGGTCGTGGCCGATCCAGTATGGTGGAGATAGATGACTAAGACAAGCAAGAGTCCGCCCGCCAAGCGGCCGTCCGTCGAGGACATCGCCCTCGAGCGGTCGCTCGAAGGGCTGTTCCGGCTGGGAGCCAACCGCCGGTTCGACGCGCGGCAGTCCGTGGCCGTCGGTGCGGTCGTCACCCGCGCCGGCTACGCGGTGCTGCGGAGCCTCTCGGATCTCGGCGCCACGTCGTTGCGCGAGGTGGCCGACGCATGCTCGATGGACAGCGCGGCGGCGAGCCGGCAGGTGGTGGCGCTCGTCGACGAAGGCCTGGTGCACCGGCGCACCTCGGACGGCGACGCCCGGGCCGTGGAGCTGTCGCTGACCGGTAGAGGTCGGGAGGTCTACGAGCGCATCGTGAGCTACCGGCTCGAGCACCTCGCCGGCGTGTTGAAGGACTGGCCCGACGAAGACCGCGCCGTGCTGGCCCAACTCGTCAGTCGCCTGTCCGCCGATCTCGCGGCCACCCCCCTGGTCCGATGACCGTCGGAGTCGTCGCCTGTAACGTGTTACCAGCCGCGGCACCGCGCCGGGGCGCTGCAGGGGGATGAAGATGCTCGATCTGTCGATCGACGAGTTGCTCACCACGACGCGAGCGGTCCGCAAGCGACTCGATCTGTCGAAGCCAGTGGATCGCTCGACGGTCGACGAGTGCGCTGATCTCGCGTTCCAGGCACCGAACGGTTCCAACCGGCAACGGTGGGGCTGGGTGTGCGTCGACGATGCGGACGTCAAGCGCGCGATGGCCGAGCTCTACCGGCAGGGCATGGCTGATCACGCCCAGCGCGACCGCACGGGCGAGGAGCCGGTCGACTACTCATCCGCCGCGTCGCAGCGAATGAGCGCCTCGGTGATGTACCTCGTCGAGAACCTCGAACGCGTGCCCGTGCTGCTCGTGCCCACGATCGAGGGGCGCATGGACTCGGCGTCGATCTTCACCCAGGCGAGTCGGTGGGGCTCGATCCTTCCCGGGGTGTGGAGCTTCATGTTGGCGCTACGCAGCCGCGGGCTCGGCAGCGCGTGGACGACGATCCACCTCTACCGCGAGCGTGAGATGGCCGAGCTGCTCGGCATCCCACACGAATCGGTCACGCAGGCCGGGCTCTTCCCCGTCGCCTACACGGTCGGCACCGACTTCCGGCCGGCCGACCGCTCCGCGTCGAAGGTCCGCTGGAACTCCTGGTGACGCGGGGGGGGGACGAGGTCCTCTAACTGCGTGCCGACCTCTCGGCGCGCACGCGTGGGTCGAAGCCGGTTCCCGCGATCAGGTCCGCGGTCGTCACCTCGCTCATGGCCACGCGCCGGAGCGACCGTCGCACGGTGTTCGGGTTGCCGGGGCGACCGTGTTGCAGCGTCAGGTTGTCCCACACGACCAGATCACCGACGGCCCAGTGGTGCTCGTACACGTTGCTCGGGTCGTAGAGCGCGGCGAACGCCGCGTCGAGCAGCGGGTCGCTCTGGACTGCGGTCATGCCCTCGAAGTGGCTCGCCTGCTGCTCGAGCACGAACAACAGCGGCTGACCGGTGACAGGGTGCGGCCAGATCGCCGGACGCGAGAAGCGCGGGTAATCCGCGGTTGACGCCGAATCGCCGCCGACGTCGTCGAGGCGGGTGCGCACGTTGTCACGTCCGTCGACGGAGTCGATGCAATGGACCACCCGCAAGTGTCGCAGCGCGTCACGATCCGCGTCGGCGAGCGCGTCGACCGCGCGGGCGCTGTTGGCGAAGCGCGTCGGCACCGCACCGGGCGCGACCTCGATCGCGTAGAGCGAGAGCCCGAGCATGGGGTGGGGGGTGAAGGCGTAATCCGAGTGCCAGAGGAGCTCGCCTTCCGGGTGGAACCCCGCAGTCACGTTCGACACCCACGCCACGGGGTCGACCACCGGACGAAGCGCACGACACACCTCGACGTGGGCGTCCTCCTCGAGGTGCTGCTGGCGGAACAGGAGCAGGCCGTGCCGGTCGAAGAGCTCGCGGAGCTGTCGGAGCACTGCGGACGACAGCGGTTGCGACAGGTCGACGCCGCGCACCTCCACACCGATCGCGGGGCTCAGCGGACGGATCTCCAGAGCTCGTTCCATCACACCACCTCTTCCCTAGTGCCCGGTCAGGTAGGCGACGTTCGCGATGCGAGGGTCGCTCGCGTCCGGCTGCCACCCCTCGAACGGAGCGGTGCCGTCGAGGGTGCGCACCTCGCGGCCCAGCTCGACGAGCAGCGGCAGGCTGTAGGCGACCCGACTGGTCAGCACGCGCGGATCGCCGCTGCACAGGGCGACCGCGGCTTCGACCATCGTCTCCATCGGCTCCCATGCGTCGTCACCCAGGTCCGGCGTGACCGTGGCCGACAACGGCGTCCGCACCGGGCCCGTCGGCGCGAGGCAGTTCACCGCGATGTTGTCCTCGTAGAGCTCTTCCGCCGCGCCCGTGGTGATGCGGTCGAGGAAGGCCTT
>JAULBW010068880.1:0-150144 GCA_032358265.1 Vaucheria bursata | reverse complement strand
GAATATATGAAACAGAACATAAAGTATAGAATATTCTGGAACATGCGGATCTAAGGTATTGTTGTAGTCCTAACAATTACTTCACAATGCTCAGTTCTAAGGCATCTTATAAGTGCAAGGGCTGCCTATGCTCATTCTAAACACTGGCTGAGCTACATTTGCTTATTGAATTGTACTTAAAAGAAGTTGGTAGACAAGGCCCATTGACTGAACAAAATATGCAGGCCCTGGACTTGGAGATTTGCATCAAATGCAGTCCTTATACCATCTCACATTTCAGCACCAATGAGTACCTGATTGGTTTATAATCCTGGATTGAGAGCATTGTCAATGACAATGATCTTGCCAAGACTTGAATGTTGATGTTGGAAATATCTACATTGAAGCTTGCAATCACATCAAATAGATTGCATTTAGTAGGATTTCAACATTGCTTCAAATCAATCAGATATACCTCCACCAGTTTCTTAATATCACCACCACTAAATATCTTAAGAAGATACAGCACCATGCCCATTAATTAATTTGCACATTCTTATAGGCACTAGTGCATCAATGTGGTTGGCAATGAACACAAGCAGTTTCTTCATGATTTTTACAGCAAACACGTTCTCAATGCTGCAATTGACATTTAAAAAGATATTATATTGTTTGCAAAGTGTTGGAACACCTTTGGCTTTCACTTCCCCAATTTCATGGGTTTTAGCTGTGGTGTAGCCGCTGCCTTCTCTGGAGCCCTGATGGTAATATCTGACCTCGGTTTTGAGGTTGAAGAAGGATGGAACTCACAAGAGCCTCAGCAATTTTTGCTGTAATGGTGTACTCTAGGTCAAGCAATGCAAGCGTTTTGCGATCACTATGACCTCTGAGTAATGCATTTCTCGCTTTGAGAGTGTCAGGGTTACTTTTATCGTTAAGTTTGCAAACAATTGCATTAAATATATTTTTAGATAGTGTCTTTATTATGTTTCTCTTTCGTTGTCTCTAGATATTTTATGGTTTACCGCCGTTTTGTGCTGATACGAAAAGTGGTTTACCATAGAAGAGTTTTATGAAATCATGGCTTGAATTTGGCTTAAAATGGAATTTTGAACAAGTTTAAATTAAACTAATTCATGTAATTGCTTAAAATAGGGAGGCCTGCGTATGCGCATTACTAGATCATTCTTATGTGACGTCACTGTTGCTGGAGGGGCATAATTCGACAACTTTTGATGAAATATTAAATTGTTATTGTTGCTATGAATCTTATTTTTATTCTTTACCCAGCATGGAACGTTTACAGATTCTTCAATTTTTTAAAGAGTTTGTATTGAGGGGATAAAACAATAACATTTTTCTGCTTGATTTGAAAATTTTTGCCGTGCCAACTCACTGTAAATGATGGAAATATTTATATTCCTTTAAATAGATCCAATATCCATTCTGCATAAACATAACATAATATTAATTATTTCAAACAAGGACAAATAATAGAGAATCAATTCATAAGTTACATAAGTGTATGTTATCGCAACATGCAGTTTCGTCGAATTCCAATAAATTACATGTATTTTTACTTCAGAATATCTAGGTCCACGAAGAGAAGTCAATATTCTTGTAAAGCCTCGAAGTACCTTATTCCAGAGTATTAAACAGCTCATACTCAATTTTAGGAAATAACGTTCAATTGATTTTGCTCTTGTGATCTTGATTCAGCTGAAAGAATAAAACGAATACTATAAGTTCTACAAATTTTATTCCAAGAATATATCGTATTTTACTAATATCCTCAGTATATTGGTATATTTATCTTTCACTTAAATGGATATCTTATTATTTATATCAAAATATTACCTTATTCAAAAGTAATTTTTACAATTGTCTCTTGTACACTTAAATATTGGATGAAAAATTTTAAAAATAGGAAATGAACATTTAAACAATGGCTGTTAGAAATCGTAAATGACCAAGAAAAAGTATGCTATAAACATGATGGAGGTGAGTAACTTCTGGGCATAATTGGTGACTAGGCATGGTTTGCTTAGCAGATATTTAATTACTATTCCATAAATCCTATATATACAATCATTTGATTGCTCCACCACTCCACCGACTTCGCTTGCTGCTATTTTGGTATCTCTAATCCAAAATTTCGATTAACTGAAAATTTTGGTGCAACTGACGATTTAAGATATCTATGTACATACATATTCCATAAATAAGAATATGTACTATTGAATTTTTCAAATGACTGCTTCCTTTCAACAAATACAGGCATTCAATTTTTTATCAAGAAGTGTGAAATTACATGAATGCTGCATCTCCAGTGCACGCCTTCTCTCGCGACGCCTCAAATCGGCATGATAGGACATACGAGCAATTTGTCTGAGCGGCAAGAGCATAATAGTTGCCATCGGCTCTAACAATTTCTGAGACATTGGCGGAATTGGAAGCTTTACATTGAGCTCAGACTTGCAAAATGGGCATGAACTGTGTGTACTAATCCAGCTCTCGAGGCACTAAAATATAGAAATATAAATTTTCTCGTAAATATAAACCAACCCTTCATTAAATAATGCGTATCTATGCCTAGTTTTATCACATGTTTGTATTGAAGCTGACAAGTATAGTATACAATCCAGTATATATATATACTTAAATTAAAATCCATGGGTTACTATTTATCGAGAAAGTATTAGAATTATTCTTTTCCTGTACTTCTGCAATCTTATTGGTCGACATCTAAAGCCTAAGGATTTATTATAAATAAAATGTAAACTCGGTTGAAGATGGCGCTAGCCATTCAATATGTGATTGCACATTAGTTTACATCAGTACTGGCTAGTTGACTATACTTAAAGTTGTTCTAGAACAATCTCAAGTTTAAATTGAATACATCAATTTTCAAGCCAAATATTTCTCTTTCTAGCTATTCTGTACCCTTTTTATCTTTAAGATTCATCATATAAGAAAATTTAGAAAATCAGGCCTAAAAAATAGAAACAAACCTCTTGGTGATACACGTGTAAGCATGGTAACAGATAAGTATTTTCGCCTTCTTCATATTCCCCTAAACATATAGCGCAGGTGCTGCTCATCTGCATCACATAGTAAAAAACAAGTAAAATATAAACATATATATATATGATAGCATTAGGTATGAAATGATTTAAAAATAGTATTCTACACCTGGATTTGTATACATCAAATGATTAGTTTGTACACACGGATTTGTATATATCGATATGTATGAAAGTATGTATCTGCACGTATATACGAATGTATATATGTATGCATATAGCAAATTACCTCCCACGCGCCAACCATTGATCTTTCACCACTGTGTAAACTATTACTCGTTCCACTTGTCTGCACAAAAAGAATTGCAAAAAATGCAAACAAATAAAAGATTGGCGCATGAAATTCGACAAACGAGGATAAGAGTTCTAAACTATTCAAATGTAATCAAATCTTTTGTGACTTAAAGCATATATGTAAATATGCTACAAAAAAGAGACAAAATTAGAATGTTAACACTGAAATTACATAACGAAATCATAAAGGGTACACTGAAAAATGCTTAACCTAAAATAATAAATAATAGACTTTTTAAAAACTGACAGAGAATTATTATATCCTTTTAAAATAATTGTGCAATTATGATATGCAACTAGTACATATAAATTTAATAATTATATCAAATATACATACAAAATAATAACCCCGAAATATACAGCATAATCTAACCTTCTTTGGAAGAGTACCCAATTCAACTTAGAAAAATTACCACTATTACATACCTCCCCCCAGCACAATTTTTGAAACTTATATGTATGCATAATAACGAAATTGCAACATATCAATGTAGATAAAAACTACAGTCTAGATGTTCAGTGCATTCCAAATAATTTATCTATATTTTTTTTATCTATTAACGTTACAATTGTAGATACTTAATGCATGATGTTATATTACATCGTAAGTGCAGTATGCACAAGGGAACATTAAACATTTGATAAAAAACTTTAAATCACATCAATTTAATATAGAGTTGCCACAAAAAATACCTGTATTCCATTATTGGGTGCTGCATTTGAAGCCGAATCAGAGCTACTATATCCCGAAAATGGGGCAGTATAGGTTGAAGTTGCAGCTTCAATATCAAACATACCTCCCCCAGATCTAGTATCAATACCAGTCCAATTTTCAGGACTGACTAATAAACTATTATGACGACTATGACTCTCTGACATTGCTACTGTGAATGATGTTGTGGTTCGTCGATGGTGCCCAAACATTGCATTCTACAATAACAGCACAGTGATAAAAAAAATATCTCATATCAAGTATACATATACGAACTAAAAAGCATTGATATACTATAAAATGAAATCAGCTCATTCACCACAGAGCTTCTAAAAAAAGGACTCAAAACCTTCATAATATATGGTATTATATCAAAGATATATTTATCTGATCTTATTTAGTATTTGTTTAGCCAATTTTAATCTATTTTATTTTTTTGTTACTGCATAATTTATAAAAACAGTTGTAACTCCAGAACTTACATATAATAAAAAAGGATGCTTTATGGAAGCACTATTAAATGGTTTCAGCATTATTTGAGCCTAACATCATCAAACATAATTGTACACGCTCATGTTAAATTTCATGAAGTAACAAGTATACATAACTTTCACTCTTAGTACTATAAAATAGTCCAGTTAGTTCGAAAAAGTTACCTGATATGGTAGTGGTCGTGGATATATCCGTTCATCTTTATTCCATGGAAAATTAGCGTCAATAAAAGTCTACATATAATAATAAACAATTTAAATACATATATATTTATATGTAAGTACATGTGTGCATAGGAAAATATGAATATTCTCAAATAATACATTCATCTAAATACAGAGAAGTAAATAATTACATGCAGACATGGAAAATATGCTTACAACCACTAAAAAAATGTATACGTACGTGTGCTCGTTTTGGTGACACCAAACTGTAGCCTTCTATGCTCGAGTTTGGCTCCTTACTTGAAGCATCCCGTCCATCAAAATTGTCACATTTACTCTTTACATTGAAACGATATGGTGCAAAAACGTTTAAATAGTTGAACTTCACGGCTAAAAATGATGCCCTGAAAAGAAAGAAATTTGCATTACTTCTAACGATTTTCAAGTATTCGTACATCATGCAGTAATTTTCAAAATTGGACTGAAAGTTACTGGAATCTAAAAACATCACTAAAATGTTATCCAATCAAATCATTGCAGTCCAACATATTTCAACAAAGACTTCTTTAATAGGTCAATTATTTAAAGATATTAGGTATCATTAAACATTTGCAAAACCATAATTGCAGTTTTTACGAAGATATAACAGCTAACAAAATTTGATTCAAATTTCAATAGTTTAAATAATGAGTACTTTGGTACAATTTAAGAATATAAAAATCTATATTTTTACACCATAAAAAATGATAAAATAACTAAAAAAAAGTTGAACATAGAAATCGTAAAATAATAGAAATTCATTTTAAAATCGAATTTACTCGCAAAATAAGAAAAAATTTGAATATATGATTTTTTTTGTGTGCACAAACTTGAATGAATATAACATAGATGTACGTATTTTTCATGTACAGCAAATATTGGATATTAAGAATTTGTGAGGACCATCAATTAAATTTCTACGATCGTTAAGTTTAAAATCTGAGCTTGGACACGATATCATCGATTTACTATAAGTAAAAATATGCTGAATGCAAATTTATTATATTCGAAGTTGACCAAATTCATGCGTGTATGAATGTCGTACTTGTCAACTACAAATTTATGTTTGAATTCGAGGATACATTAATGTATACATATCATTACATCGATATACCTATTTTCTGGAGTTACTCCGGCAGGCCGAGATCTAGATTCACGGTTCACATCATCAGCAGTTCCTCTGAGCAGTCCTTGCCGAATCTGAATGAAAAATTATTTTATCAATACAATAAGTGAATTTACTCGCTAGAGAATAAAGCACATGCAAGAAATACATACCCATGAAAAATTCTTATAACAAATGAGTTTTTAATCAATAAATTATAAAAAATTGTTTTTATCCCTTACAAATAGACAAAAATAGCATGACTATCGATTGACTAAATTAAGTTGTTTGAGGACTAACGAACATGCTCCAATGAATATAATTGATGAAACTGTTGTGCTCATTCGTTTCAGACAAAATAGACATAAATTGTTTACGAATCTTAATTTATTTGTAAGCCTTAATCTTTGAAGTACAATTTTTTTTATTATCAACTTAGTAAAGCTTAACTGCAAGCACAGTGGAGAATACGATGTAAGTGGTGTAAATTTCGTAAAAGAATCACAAAAATAGCACTTGCTATTAATATTAATAGAGGCCAATAGAATATTCAGAATACTATTCTAAGAAAAATTTCTACTACTGTACTAGATATGCATCACACTACCATCTTCTCCCGACTATAGCGATGCATCATTTTATTCGATTATAACACCAAGTAATTAAATTGGCTTCAATAAGATATGCAGCTGGTTCAGATCCAATGACAAGGCTACTTGAAACCAGTTCGCAACAATGATTATCAACCATAATAAAAATCCTTGATTATTCTGGCTGAAGTAATGCCCAAGTATGAAATAATGGGATACAACATGTTATTAAATTGGAAGAGTTGTTGTATTCGAATTTATTGCCAAAGTTTTCGACATTTCCAAAACTACTGAGGTTGATTGCACCAACATATTGTTGCATTCACTGAAAACCGGCAGTAGGAATCGATGTAAACCTGTCTTAGTTCTTATAATGAATGGCTAGCGCAATTTTAAATAATATTTCTGTTTATTGTATAATTTTTACGAGTCGGATGAAAATATGAGTAAATTACCTCGTATCGATTGGCATAGACTAACCAAATACAATATCCCTGACTAGTCAACATAACAAAAGTAGTACTTCCAAGGAGAGAAATTAGCCAAATATTCCCTTCAACCGAGGCAAAAATCCATGCTTCCACAAAAAACCAAACTAATATAGCAAGAATTGCAGCCAGGAGCACAACACACATCCCCAAACAAGTAAATTAAATTCAAATCCTAAAATGAGCACACAAAAATTACTAAAAACAAAGAATACGATCGTTTTATAAAAGGGTCGAACAGTTTACGATTTGTTCATGCACGTAACATATCAATATGAATCAACACAAGTAACAAGTCAACGCGCATCGGAATAGACTTAAGCCAACTAAGAAAGAACTGGGCAGATCTATGATCAAGAACGAGCAGACAAATTTCTAATTTTAGAATTTGCATCGTATTTTTTGAAAGCTTAAAATTATTATGTTAAACATTAACATTAGATTCGTAATTAATACTAATCCAAAGAAAATAAAAATGATATTTACTGCAGGGGAATAAACAATTCATTTAAAAAACTCTAATCTTGTTTCCAGAAATAGAGAGTGAAAATGACCCGATTAGATTGACATTGTTATATAGAAATGGCGAGAAAAAATAGCAAAAACATGATAGACGTTGATTTTTCATAAATTAATCATTTAAATCGCAGCTAAACTTATCAAAACTGAGCATAAGCAATGATGTAGCAAAAAGTTGCACATTGTAATTTTTTATATAACTAAGCGTCGATATATATATTAAAAATTTAAGCGAACGAACAATATACTAATGAGCGACAAGTTCATGCTGTTCTCCTTTAAAAATTGATCGAGAATAAGAGAATAGTATTGGAGTTGTGTTCACCACCGATAGAAAAATGTACAAAGTTTGTGAATTGAATGCCTAAGGTTTAGAGCTTATTATTCTTCCTTCATCTAGTCAGATTAAGATCGTCAACCCGTTCCGAATCAAACATAAATAATCCCCGTTTAAAGCCACAATGAATTGGAACTTTCTAGCTTACCTCAAATAATTAGTCTGGAAGAGGTTAAATATCGGAAGGGCCTACAGGTATAATGAAGATGCATAGATTGCATACTTTACTTCGTTTTTACTTGATGGCGTTTCGTCTTTCTGTTTTTTTGAGATCTCATTCGCGTTAATCGGACGATTCATGGATGTATTCTGGGTATATAAAAACTATTCTTTTCTTTCAAATTGTTCTTATTGAAGAAAAGTGTTCTCTACAAACAGTTAATCAGAAAGAGGCGCTAAGAAAAATTCTCAACGGCGAAAAAAAATTTAATTGAAACCCCACACCCAAAACTGACGGTGATATCGTTATATTCTAGTTTTTTTCCTCTTGTGGATGAGCAATTTCAGAATCCTTTTCTATCTATCAATAAAACTCGTCTCATGCAACTGAGTATCAATTTCACGGATGACGTAGCTACAGTAAATAAAATGCGAAAGTTGCGGAAAAAATGGAAGTTGCGGAAAAATACAAGCTAACGGAGATCATGTAAATTGAATTTAAAGACATACAAATATTTTTTTTCCATTATATTTTTTTTGCACTGCATAAGTGCACCAAAAATTCAGGCAAGATCTTGGACGACGCCTTAACCTAATTACCTGATTCCTTTCATAGAAGCAATTTACATGATATTTAGTTGCTGACAAATATGACCTTTTACCGTATACCTTCAATTTGGGGAAGTGGCAGGGCATTAGTCAGTCAATGGAAAAAAATTATAAAGTTTAAAATGTAATAAAGCATATGCCTATCTCTTTAGATGGTACTTCAATGCCCTGGGAGCCAAGATTAAGAGTTTTTATCCTAATATTTGCACTGAAATTGAGCAAACAAAAATTGTTCTCAAGAATAAATGTTACTAATGGTTTTGATTTGTCTTTGGGCAGTTTTTATATTTTTCTTGAGGATATTAACTCTTTGTTAAATGATTGTATTGTTGGTAAAGACAGTTGAGCTAATATTTATTCTCATTTAACCATCTCATTATATTGCTTATCAACTAGAAACATGACAGCCACCTCATATCATAAACCGAGCATTAATAATTGCATGTGAATTTGATATGTATCATGGAATTTGTAATTTTCGTCTTTTTACTTATTCAGTACCGTTCGATCTGAAACGGTATAGAAAGCGTGCAGTTAATCGCTTAAATGCATTCATACTCAGAAACAGAATTTAATTCGATTTTCTTCATTACAAGAAGGGCACACTCTAATTCTTTATTAACAAAAATTTACAATTTTGACATTTGAAATATCTAAGATATCATTGGATTATGCGGGAATTAAGCAAGATGGTACGATATCAATTATATAAGTATCTCAACTGGATTACGATATGAGTGTAGAGCTTGGGCTGAGAAAATTTCCACTATTTTTTATCTCCATGTTATTTTTGTGATTCTAGCCAACAGCCCTCATTATGCAAATAATGCAATAAAATTTGCTGGATTTTATTTCGAAATGGCTCTGAATGCAATATTTCGTCACACCGCTTTTTATTTGCTGCATAGATAATAGAGGAGGATTTTCAGCTTATGTGGAGCATCCATAAATGTTCACCCTATTTCACTCGATTACTATCATGTTTCATTCATAAGAACCCAATGCGTGATATAAGCATAATAACTTGGATCTTTTTTATTGTCGGTTTTTTTCAATATGGTGCGTGAAGTTTTTATATCTAAGTTGTCCAATCCATCAAATAAATGAAAACTCGTCGAATGTAATGGCCAAAGTGGCAAAAAAAGAACAGAATCCACGTTTCAAATCATAATTAAATAAATATGTTGGTTTCTTTTTTTCAGATTGAGCCAGCGAGAAACAGCTACTTATTTTTGTTCTAAAATATTTTCCCTACAATGATTTTCTTTTTTAATAATTTTTGAAGTGAAAAACGAAATTAAACTCGAGTTACTTAGATTTTTCGTTTTCTGAAGAAAAATGTTGGTGTTAAATTCTGGTGCTGCATATCATAAATGCATATTATTATTATCTGGATCAGTTTTGTTCAATAAATTAAGTAAACAGCTGCAGTATCAGATATAAAGATGTTCAAGTCCTAAGTAATTTTATACCAAAAATCATTATTGTCTTTTCAAACATTGAATGTCCTTAAACATACTCATCAGCTCTTATCATATGATCAAGTTGCTTTACCTTTTGATCGAGTTTGGTCAAAGTAAATTATTGCTCTGTCAAGTGCAGTTCATAGAATTTTGGTTTTTTGTAGAATGTTGAAAAATTGTTCTTAATAAAATAATTGTTCAAAATAAAATTAGTGTTCTGTGCTTATCCTTATACAAAAGAAATTATTTGCCTTGGACAGATATTTTGATAAACATATTTGAATTCTTTACTTGTACAATGTTATTGAAGATTTTTTTTACTTTCTGTAGGATATTTATTCTTGTGGACATCTATGTTGAACTTGGGAGTATGCTGGACATTTTGTCAAGTTATCAAAGCACCCAGGCCATTTCTGTATGATTCACGAATGAAGCCTTTAGCAGACACATATCCATCAAGTTATGGATTTCCGGGGTACATGCATAACTGTATGCATATAAAATATTGCTATGCAACCTTATGACCAATCTTCTCTTGAATTGCCCAGAGCTGCCTTATATTAAAGTTTTAAAGATTCACCTAACGTATTCGAATATTTATAAATGATAAGTATATTTTTATACCTGCTGATATATGTGTACATATAAGATGATGATACATATGAACATGTTAATGTGAGGGTGAACTAATATTTATATTCTAGAAACTCTTTTATAATGGCACATATTGCATAAACATATATATATATATATATGTTTATACAATATGATATAGAAACTTGCATACCAAAATGCCATGTAATCAAAAAATTTCACCAACTCTTTAATTTTCACCAATTGATTTAAAAAGTACAGATAAAAAGTTGAAGTTGACTATATGTTTCTGTCCAATGTTCTAGAACTTTATTTTTAAACTTAGACAAATTGATTCTCTGTTGTTATTAGCTGCTCTATTTGAATTCTCAATAATAGTTACTAATAAATATTCAGCCTTTATACAATAAATGCCATGATGTATACATTTTTGTGTTATATATATAGTCAGTAACTTCCAAATATACTAGATCTGTCTGGAAACTGCACTTGGTATAATATGAATATTTCATTTATTGTAAATAAAAATTTGTGGAAAGCGAATTCGCTATATCGAAAGTTTAAGAAAGTATGAAATAAACTAATGGTTTGTTTTATGCTTAGTAAGCAATCTTAACAAATTTCTATGAAGCCCCTTAGATTTTACTGTTGTTTTAAAGTCTTGAAACGCATATGGCAACCGTGATATTTGGTTGGTTGGCAATGAGATGGAGCAATCCTATTGGCTGGCTTTTTGCCTTTTTTGTTATTACGATGATTGCACTTTCTAGGTAAACATTTCATGATTTCTTAAATTTGCACTACACAATGATGACTAATTTAACCCATTCTTGAGTTCTGTCTATGATATTTGAATCTTAGACGTGATTTCTAGTGTGCACTATTGGAGGTAAGTTTGGAAATTGAGAAAGTGACATGTATTGAAACTTCTTTAGGTAAATGCCTTTAATTAAAATTGAACAGATACATGAATTGTTTCAATTGAACATGTGAATTATGTCAAAATTTCATCAGAAAGAGTAGATCAGAAATTTGAACAGATTCTAAAATTATGTTCATCATAAAAATTTTATTGTTTTAAATATTCATTTCCTGGAAAAGTAGCACAGATGCAAGTGAGGAAATATTGATTGACTTCAATGTAATGCTAACTGTAAGGACAAAGATTCATATTAATTGGGTCGAGTTATTAAATTTAAAATACCATTCAATCATTTTGCATAAGTTTACAGTTCGGCTTCAATAGTTCATGATTCATATATATATGCATATATATAAATAAGATAGATTGCAAATATCTAACATTACAAGCTAGTTTTAATTTTTATACATGCTTTTATATAAAATATTGAGGAATTAACTGAAAGGTTATTTTTCATTAATTTAAAAAGTGATAGGAATACATCGCAGTGGCTATAGCACAAACTTGTAAGTTAAATGTGCATATGCACATATTTAATGCAAAGTTTTTAATTTGTTCGCAAATAGGATTATAGCATTCAGTCGGTTTATCCACCAAGTGCTTTTAAGTATTTGTACTGGCATTTGTGGCATTGGAATCAGCTTTATTATAGAGCAATATGTGGAAAAATTGCCGCATGAACATCACAGAGTGAGAATTAATCAAGTGCTTTTGTTTTTAAACATAAATCTAATTTTAAGGTGTTCCCCTTTTACAAGAAAAGAAAATCGGAATCTTCGAATTTATACAAAATTAAAGGTATTACTTTTTTTTATCAGAAAAACGTATTTTAGGATATTTGCTGAATTAAAGATGTCTTCTTCCTTAGGTTTTATATGTAAAAATAAGTTGAAGGTATGTCAAGAAATGTAATCTTTGGAAATAATCCTTAATTAAATGTACAGTTTTAATAGCAGTAACTGCTAAACTCGTAAACCCAGTTCAAGTTGAATTAGTTGAAATTAAGTTCGACAGAATTTGAAACTAAGTAGAACGTGGGAATTGTTGCAATTGCTGTAGACAATTTTTGCAGAAAAATTGATTGTAAAAATTATTAATTTATATAATGAATAAACTTAAAACCTACTGATATTTACAGAAGATATATTCTGACAAATTGGCTAAGTTAACAAGTTTAAATGTATCATTTAGATAAGGATATTTTAAATAGATTTAAAATATGTTGATAACATATCACCTTAAATAGATTCGCTTTATTATTTATTGTATTCTTCTCTAGACTCTAGTTCTGTAAACCATAATATTTAATGATACAAATAATGTGCTCAACTATTGCTACGCTTAAAAATTTTCCAGGCATGTGCTCGAAACTAATAACAACATTCTTGAATAACATTATTTTTTTACTTTCATATATTTTACTCTGTATACAGTTTGACTTTTTTCGTCCTTTGAAGGTTGTAACAAACTTTCCATAGTAATCATGTTTTATGGACAAAATGAACCTAGAAAGACCTCTGATTATGCTTTGTTTTAGTTGCTCCGTTTAGCACATATGCAAAATCATTTCTAGAAAGCTACAGTATTGATGTAATATTTTGAGTTTTACTTGTCGTAACCAGTGCAAAACATACATTCAAATAAGCAATAAGTTTTAAATTTATGATCGATTTCAAGTTCTGCAACAAGTCTATTTAGTTTAACAATGCTTCAATGAATTAAAAAAATGATATGTTCAGTAAACTTAGGTTATAGCTAATTTGCCTTCAAAATTTTTTCACTTGCTACAAAAAGCGACAAAGTAATATTGTGTCCATGTCCAGCGTTAGATTTTGCATGCAATTGAACTAGTTTGGTGGCCCTGACAAAGTCATTATATCTGAAGTTTATTGTATATACTTAGGTTGCAACTGGAATAATTATATTTTTCATGATGGGGTTATTTGGTTTGTGGATTGAAGCGAATGATAGCTATTTTTTAAAGGTGAAAAATGAAGAATTTGAAAGAGTCTTACTAAAAATTATTCATTCTTCAAAGGGCAAAAAAGCTTGATGACTTCTCGATGTTTATAAGGGTTATCTATCTAGCACTAGTTTATATTAATTTAGATTAGTCCTGCAGAATTTTGTATGCAATTTCAATCTCTATACGGTAATTTAATGTATTGATTATGGTAGTTGAATATAAGCATTACGTGTAATATAGTCTTGATGTATTGTTTGCACATAAATAACAAAGGCATATAATGCCAGATACAGATTCTGAATTTTGAATAAAACAAATCAATATAATGGTCGACAGATTCCTTTGAAAATCGGTAGATTAAGCAACGAAAAAAAATACAAGGAAATAAAATATGTTGTGAACATGAAAGTAATTTCTCCTCATGAATTTAACATTATCTGTACATGTCACGTTTTCTTGAAATACATGAAATACGTTAGGTCATCTTTATCTTTGAAGTTAATCGCGTTCGACCAATTGCTATGTTTTCCATATTACAGCATTCGGATAAGAAGTGGTTGAACAAATTGTCAACACTAACTAATCGCACTAACATGTAATCCAAAAGCCAGAGCAAAACAAGGAATGCAAAAATATTACACGAAAAATGCAGTTACATTAATCTTATTGCATGTATTGACAAGAGTGAATCTTATCAAAACCTTACAACTTATTCTACATACAAGGCAAATTAGATCAAACTTTAGATAAAACTCCTTGATAGAATTGTGCATGAACAAACAGTATAACATATAAGTGAGTCACGATTCTAATACGAATCACACAGCAAAAACATATTAGGTCCTGACACAAATTGAATTAAATGGAACATCCTAAGTTGGGCACCTTGTATCTCCGAATGCCTTAGAGGCTGTACAATTGAAGATTACAAGCAGCTATTGTATTTCATTGATCTTCCATAGATGGACATCTTGTTAAATTAAGAAATGGACACTTTATTTGCAACTGCAAATATTTTTTTTTATGGAAGATACCTTGATTAATCGACACTGCAGTAATTATAAAGCTCAAAAGTTACTGTTTTGCGAGCAGCAGTAATTTAGAACATTTTTCAAAATTACATTTGTTGCTTCTATATCCAACTTGAGAAGTTTCTTTGTACATTTTCATGTATCAGAAAAATGAATGAAAAGTTGCATTTGAAATCATCAAGCTTACCACATGCATTTCTACCAATACTGTTGATACACTTCTACTAAGAGGAGGTGGCTTAAACTAGACCTTTTAAAATAGTTTGAAAATATCAATTTATCTAATCGAGCAAAATAAGGTACCATTTTTTGGTGCATTCCTACCATAAGTAAAACATTGAAATATTAATGGCAATCGATTTACGCACATTAAATGGAACGTACAATGCAGTTTCATCATCATAAGTTTTGTATGCTGGTTCCATGTATTTAAGTTCTTTATTACAGCTAATTCAACTTAATATGAAGAATGGGTTTAATAGTTGATATAATGAACATCTATACTCGTCCAATGTTCTATGGCAATTCATCACATGAGACATTTGAAAAATTCTTATCCAGTAGAAAGAGGATTATTCGATTATATAGTATAATACAGATAATATCTACATAAATTCACTCCTTTCCAATAAGATCTTGTACCCTACACATAAGCACATCGATAACCCTTCAAATTGTTATGAAGCATCAAACTTGCCACTAAACCTGAAATAACAAATATAGTACACAGGATCGTTGTAAGAGCTCCGAGTTTCAAGAATATCTGAGAAAAAAACAGAAAATTAACATTATAGTTGACTTTGGTTCCTTTTTAGTTGGGTATCTGTATAGAAGAGTATCAATTTTTCATAGCAATTTTGTTTAAGTTGATTTGAAAGCAGTCAATTCAAAATAAATTTCAACTAGATAAAATTGGCAGAACATTCAAGATTCTACCAATGCAATTCATTTTTCAATATCAAAAGGTGCTTCTAAATCAATTTCGTGCATTCATGTATAAATGAATGTCATATCTGAGCTACTATTTAACCAACTGCATTTTTCTAAGATACTTTAAGTTGCTCAAAACAATATCAAGTTGAATCCGGGAGTTTTCATAATTCTAATGGTCTTTAATTTTGTCAAAAATTTACTTCATAGCATGAATGGCATTTCCTGAAATAGTGCCAATGCTATGAATAGGAGTAATTAAAAATAAAAATTGTAAACCCTACATACCTTGGCCAAATCAACCATCTCATTTTTTTCCCATTCCGGACAAGCTGGCACGTCATATATATTGCTTAGATCTTCTTCGCAGCAACAACAGTTATAGTAGTCTACGTTGCAAGCAAGTTCAGCAGCTCTCTAAAAAAGTTTAAATTTTTTCACTATATAAGTGATGGAGCTATAGTATTTATGACAGAGTGGTACTATCTGTGAAAGGTTTCTATTTACGTAGACACGTATGTTAGTCTAGAATTCCAGAACACGATACATTCTGCGCAGTGTATAAACTACTTGCTGGTATAATATAAATGTATCAAGCTTTGTCACAGTATTATCCAACATACTGTCACAGACCAAACGTTGATTCTGATAGCGTACAAAAGCTTCTGAACTAATTTGATTCAAGTCACGCATGCGAACGATTGGGCCACTAGTGAAAATTCAATTTGTATTTCAGTTCTCCACTGTGACTTAGCAATTTTTAGAGGATATTTCTTGATTTAATTTTTTAGTCTAAATATTAACTAGCGCCGCGATTGGTTAGTAAGACAGCAATCATGCCAGAAATTGCTATTTTGTTAAAAAAAACAATTTAATAGATACCTGTCATTCTTATTGGTCTACATCATCTGGCACTTATTAACGGTTAAGAAAAATGGAGGCACCATTAAGAGAGTATAGCATATCTTACATGTGAATTTAATCAGTTTCAAATTAGATTGTCTGTCTAGCATTTGTTGGCATCTTAAATGAGTTCTACATGAAAATAAAAAAGAGAATAAACCATTACATTTGCCTAAATGCAATGGAAAAAGTGAAGCCTAACATTTATTTATGGGCATTGTTAATGATGTGGCAGCGCGAAAAAACTTTATTTTAACATTTAGAGATGAAAAACTTTTGGCACTAATTGTTGTGGCAAAGCAAAGGCAACTGTCACTTAGTAATATGCAAAGGCAAACACTGTCTCACAATAAACGAGAAGTGATAAGGAGGCCTGAGCGAAATAAACGTTGATGCGCGCTGTCTAATAATAAAAATTTTATGATATAAATTTGTATACAAATTCCAAAATAGTACCTCAACACTTAAAGCCTGTATGTCCGAAGAAAGGGTGCCATAGACGTAAAATGATAATCCTACCAATAGAACATAAAAGAGCAGAACCTGTTAAAATAGGAACAAGACAAATGCATATTTATGTTTATTTATATGTAAGGAAAATATATTGATAAGCACTGAATACAAAAATACCTAGGCTGCGTATCAAATCAGAGCACATTATCATGTACTTGGTCAATGGTAAAAATTGCAAAATCCATTAATTTATAAGATCACATTTAGTTCACATTGATTTAAAATAAATATATTGTACAGTAGCCTCTATTGAGGCACAGCCATAGAAACTATCTTTCGAACAGTTGAATCGTGTGTTTTCATCAAGTAGTACTCTCTTTTCTCTGTATACTTTCTATTTCTGAGATTCATTAACATGAGAAATTTTAACATAAGGCATTTTGCATGGAAAGTAATTCCAAACAAAAACTAATTAGATTACTAGATGAAGATCAATTCAGTTATTAATACTGAAAAATTAGAATGAGGTTTGCAAAGGAAAGCTAAAATCAATATCATTGATTCCAAGAAAAGTGCATTTTTGCATATGCACACCATTCTTTCCGTTGCCCCAAAGTTCTTCCACTAATGCCAGGCGAAAAAGATAATATCATTCATAATAAATTCTCTGATCGAAAAATAACGAAAAAAGCTTTGGGTTGTAACAAAACGCGTGGTTACAACATTATCGCATTCTCTCTCATGTTCCAAATCAGAGATATTAGCATTAATGGAAGCAGAAATACAATTCAAACGTGTCTAGAAGATTCCTTTAAACTCTACCTAATTTGATTGAGACATACATATTTGAGATGTAACTAAGAGGTCTCAAAATTCATTTCATTGAATAATTTGAATTCTTGCAATAGAACTTAGAATAGGGCAGAATGAAATACCCGCATAAATATTTCTTTGGCCAGTCTAAGGCAAATTTAGCTGTCTTATATACTTAGACAACTTATCTCACTAAAGTTAATTTCTTTCATTGGGACACGATAAATGAATCGATAAAAGGCAGAAAATACAATGTCTACAATCACCTAAGGTATCATGTTCTAACATAGGTAAAACACAACCTTGGTGTGCCAAGAAATTTATGCAATAGTTTTTAGTACATGTCAATTTAGGACTGTAGCCTAACTTAAGTTGTATAATAGGAATATAATTGTTCTTTTGAATAGCTGCTAAAGCACAATATGCCCTCAAATGATAGTAAAATTGACCTCAATCGCAAAGTTGCACCTGTCCAGTATAATACAAGAGAAAATATGCAACGTACTAGTGTAAACAATCAACTTTTAAGTATATTCAAAATGTGGAAAACTGGTTCGTTCCATCAATAAAACTTCAACTTTTCTAAGGGTGTCCCAGCAAATACTTTAAAAAACTGCAAATACGATTACTCGAAACGTATACATTTCTTTATACATGCTCGACTGGAAAATCATCTAAAGTTGAATCGAATTCCTGATGGTCTAAAAACAGTTACATGAATATACATGTACTTTAGTTACACGCATCAAGACATAAGTACAAATTAATAAAGTCTGTCTTGATTGGTAAAATATTCCAGAAATACATTTGCACGTACCACCGTTTGTATGGCAATGTAGATCTGCAGTAGTCGCCGATGTCGCATAAACCCAGCAAGGGCTCCGATTACTGCACATAAAAAGAGTGTAATTCCACAAAACAGATGCAAAGAGTCCATCATGCCAAATGTCCTGCGAAGGGTTCAAGAATAATTATATATATTTCATCTCTTCATAACGTATTACTATATTTGTAAACAAAGCGCACTATTTGAAAAGTTCAAAAAGGGCCATACATGCAACAAAAAATTTCATCCGAAGATAAACTTTCAAGAAAAATAATTTTTATCGATATTCTAGAGCAGTTTGCGGCTAAGAAATTAACTGCTGTGCTGTAAATTATGCAATTTTTTAATTCAGTATTTTTATACATTTAAAAATTGCTATTTACTCATTTTTCGTTTGTCATATTTAAGAACAAAAAAAGTAGTTTATATGGGTTTGGATTAAAAAGACATAAAGAAGGAAGAATTTGAACTCAATTTAAAAATTGAGCAAAATTTAGGCCTTTGAAATAATAATCATATTCATGATTAGTAATGAATTAAAAAACAGCATTGACCATTTCAAAAAGTCCTCTGTTTCTTCTTCGAACCATTTCTTCTTGGAATCGTTTTACTTTAAAGAGTTTTGAGTCATAATTTGACCTGAATTTACCTGTACAGATCTTCATTATAGTGAATGAACCGACTCACCAATAAACTTGCAACGACAGGAAAAACCATTAGATAATTTATTATACTTTGAAGCGACTGCATTATAATCGGTACAGTAACCTGAAATCAAATAAAATAGAAATTTTGATATATTTATAAAATATCAACATAAATTTTAAGCTATAAATATTGCATCATGTCAAGTTTCATCCATGAAGTAAACTTCGGATCTTGATACATTATATCTCTTTCGTACATTTCTCACAAGTAAAAATTCGTCAAGAGAGAATTTGTCGTATCCGACGTGCGTTGCATATATACATATGTTTATGTTAAATCTGGCTACAATAGTATACAATAATCAAGTATACTAGCAATTACTACATGTGCACGGGCAAGTTACTAGAGGAATGTTCTGGAAATGAATTCAACTACATATTACATTTGTCATTATAATTTGTCTTGCATTCTCTCTAGGCGTCTCTATCATCAACTTAAGTGTAAACATGCAATAATGATATTACTTACCAGTCTAATAGTCAAGCACATAGCAGCAACCATTTCTGCGACAGACATTAGTGCCACTGCCCCACCAATATCCATAGCTTTTGAAACGACCTCCTAGAAAATGCACGTATGTATATAAATTTTTTAATATATGTCTATCCATTGTAGTCACTGCATATACGTCCCATTATTTTAAAATTTAACAAATAAATTTACAAATAATATAGCAAATATTGGTAAAATATGTTGAAATAAATACCAATGCAGCTTGCACAGCTCTAGCTTGTATGCTTGAACAATCAGTAGCTCCCTGCTAATAAAAGAAGAAACATATAGCTGCACAATTATATAACTATGATTCGATTGCCCTCACTGCTGTACTACAGAGATATAATATGGTTCGAATGTAAAACTTGTGAATGACCATGAAAACCACTTAAGCACCCTATAAAATAAGTTTATATTCTTGAATTTCATTTCATGTAAAATGTTTAATTTATTAAAAAATATCGAAATACTTGAAAATAAGCAAATGTTACCATGGTGAATTTTTATTTTTCATTTCATTTGCAACTCGACGTTTCTTTTCGTGTTGCAAATTTATTTTTTGTTTCAGATGGCGTTAAATTAGTTCTATATTTTTTCATTACAGTTGCAGAATGCGCGTTGAGGATTTTGACTAAGAAGTTAAAATAATTAGCCTAGAAACAACATTCTTCAAAGTTTGCATTTTGATTGGTGCTTTGAATTTTCACACAATATAAAGGCCTGCGCTTTATTTAAGTTGGTATGTTGCTATCATTTGTTACACAGCTTAGTACCTTGAAATACATACGTAGACAGTACTCTTCAGGTGTAGAATTTGTCGTAGCTATTGAATCAGTTCGTTACATCCGAAGTTTACTTTAAAACATGTTGTTACTATGTGCAATACAGCTTAGCGACTTAAAATACATTTTTTGAAAACGTTCCAATTTATCTCACAATGTTAGAATCAGAATTTTTTAAATTGAATATTTTACTTAAAGCTTTACATAAAATAAAATGAATAAAAATCAATCAACTTTAAAAGTATTCTGATATTATTTTATTCATTAATAGTTACTTTAAATGTGACAATTTGAATAATTATGATTTTACAACTACATATAAAAAATCGAAAAAAATTGAAAAAAAGTTAAATAAATCATATTATGGTATAAATTAAATATCGTTTCTAGCTCTACAATAAATATAGAAATAGAGTCGATTACAATCCAATCTTTAACGAAAAAATACATTATAGGTTGATATTTGATAATATTGTGTCTTAATACCTGTTCTTCTATACACCAAGCCTCACGACTTTCGTATGGATACCCAGCAAGAGGCACAGCACACTGAAAAGGCAAAAAAGTAGAAAAATAATAAAAATTTAATATTTAACCATCAGAGGTCAATAAAATAACAAGCCAAATTATGAGAAAAAGCTGTAAATTTTCGAATAAAAAACCATACTACATACAAAAATCAGCTAAAAAATATTTTTACTCCCTGTAGTGGCCATGAGTAAAATATAGCTATCTGATTAAAAAGCACATTAATCACGAAAATTCAGTTTTTCGAAAGTATATATTCAGAGAAATATGCCTTAGACAAATACTATAAATGAAACAATTTTTCAGTAAATAGTGCAATTTATGATTTCAAGTCGAATTTTAAACTCCCTGTATTTATACAATGTAGTAACATTAATGTCAATATTATTGAATGGCTTACATTGCAACGTCATTACTACTAGATGCACTGCTGAAAAGTTTTTATTTTGGCGTTAACATTAATGGATAATTCTTACGTTACCATTACAAGAGATGTTACTTGACTGCACCACTTTTCATTCAGTAACGTTGAATTTTGCTTGAACAAAGCGCAAGAAATTTTCACTGGTTTTGTTTCATTACAAATCCTTAAAAAGTAATTGAACTCATTGTAATAGCTTGAACTACCTTGTTATCCCATGTACCTTCTTCACAAAATGTCTGTCGGATCTTATTCATACCATCATCACTCCAGTGGTGCCGCATATAAACCTGCCAAAATGCACGTAAATGTTTACATACGCATATGAATATACATAGGATAAATTGAAATAAACGAAAAAGCCATTTTGTGCCAGATACAGCATCCTTTTCTGGATATAACAAATTCCATATAATGGTCCTGTCAGAATTATTTATCGAAATTCAATTTACAGGCATATTTGTAACATCAATGAAATGTACATGATTCATAACTTACACAGTACTGGAGAACTCTAAATCTGATTTCCTATAATAACTACAAAAGTGTGATTTAGTTTAAGAAAAAGCTCATCTACCATCTTCATGAACTGACTAATGATTCCAATAAAATATGGTGATCGTTCTACATCATCACGAAAAAGTATCAGTTCACAAAAAAATTATCATAAGTTATTCAGCTTTATTTACACAATAAAATGACAAAAAAAATATATAGAATGATTTTATCATATATTAGTTATAACGGTAATAGCGATAACATATTTATTGCATGTTTTCAATCAAAAGATGTAAAGAGATGGCAATGCAATAGCAAGATTATTTTCATGGAATTTGAATTGTCTACTGCCTTTCAACAAGTACGTTACCTCTCCTGAACTGTCAAATTTGATAGACTGCTACCTGTCAAAGAACTGTAGCCCGTCAATGGATCAGACCTAACAAATGAAATATGGCAGCCTTCAAGCTTGGTAGCATGTTTACATTAAAAAGACAATACTTTTGAACAAAATCCTCCAAAAATTCTCTGCTTTATTCAAACATGAAACTTACAAAATTATATTAATCATGATTTTCGAATGTATAGGAGCTATAGAAGTCATGTTTGATGATTTGTTCCAGTAAAAGAACTGTAACCCATCAATAAATGATCAACTTCTATCTGACATATAAATCAATTCTAAAGCTGTTTTGTGAACTGTGAATGATCTGTTCAAGTTAAGTACTATAAGTGGTAATTTTATAAATGTAATATTACCGAAAATGATTGTTGAAACTCCAGAGCACCTATACCGAAGAGCAGCATTGCAAGCGCAATCAGAAATTGTATCCAAAAATAAGCCATCAATATATATAACCGAATCTGTAAGAACAGATTTGAATTCATGGTAAAGTATTTGCATTATAAATGAAAAAAATTAGGGAAATATAAGAATTAGGCCAAAAGAAAGTGCACTTCCTTGAATGATGCAAGATTTTAATGTTGGAATACAATACAAGTTATGAGTTATGATTTGCAAAGATCTGTATGTGAACTGCTATATAGAATTGTACGATTAAAACTTTGATATTTGACATTTATTTCCTGTTAACTTCAATATTCGATTTTTTCTGTGCATGGACTTCAATAGTCAATTTCATCAACATTTTGTCTATAGATGAAGCAAAATAATCAATTTTGTCCACAAAGAAACTTCTATGTATGGCATACATATTCTACCTTTACTGCAGAGACGATACCTAGTGTTGCAGATGCAGCTTGAAGGCCTGATAATGCAGCAAGTACAACACATGTATTAAACAATGCAGCAGCTGATCTTTCCCCCTAAAATGATCAATAATGAAAAAAAAATGATTAATAATTAAAAAAAATGAGCAATAAAGTGTAAAAGTGAACAATAATGTATAAAAATGATCAGCAATGGATGAAAATAAACTGTAATGGGGTTATGAGAATTTCATTCTAAATCACTCCAATGACCTGAAAACCACTCATTTTTAGAGGTATTTTAAGTATGAAATGTAGATTTGCTGAAAATTTAATTTTATAGTTATTTGGCATGAACATGCATAGAAAAACTGACCCACACCATACAGACTGCATTTAATAATAAGTACTGCGATAAGAAATTTAGATTGCAAGAGGAAAATATTTTTACTACGGATTCATAATTTATCCACAACTTTTCAAATGCACATAAATTGTTTGTATAAAGCATCAGTCAATTTTAGTTCTTTTAATTCGAGTTTAAGCAAAGATAGATTCTGAGTCATGATAAGGATCGTTTTTTGAATAGTTCTGGGCAAGTTTATAACACTATTATAAACATATGTTTCGAGTCATTTTAAATCATAGTGTTTAAAATATATGACTAAATTAGACCTCACTAAACTTAACTTGTTATGATAACAATATTTCAAAATAGGAAAAACAATCTTGAAAGCTAAGAGCCCATGATGAATATTGACTAATCCAGTGCGATTGATAAGATTATTAGAACAATTATGGATATTTTTACAGGTTTTCATTCTAGTTCAAACTGAAGCGAAAATAAGTAACCTTTTCAGGCCACTTTAAGTTGAAACATTAAAATCGACATTAGGGATTTTGTTCATGCATTTGTAGGGAATTATCTAATCGTTGACAAAATCATTACGTGTGCAACATTAGAGTTTTTTGTGTAAGTTGAAAAAAATTTTTGGTATATATAAAATGCCGTTCCAAAAGAATTCAACCCATTGCTTGAACATGAAAGTAAATTATGCATAGTATTTCAGTTTTTATTTTAAATTTATTTTCCGAGTTAAATTATTTTAACTTACAGCACAGAAATTTAAAAGGCAATTGATTAATTTTTACCTTTCCTCCACTTCCAGTGGTTCGATCAGAAACAAGCAGTGATAAATAAATGGCGAATCCAGTCAGTGATACTCCAGATAATAAGATAAAAACGTTTAAGGCAATGAGCCAGTTACGTTCTGCATTAGAAAAATCGTGTCAAAAACTATGCTGCAAAACTGAATTGCGTCGCGGCCTTAATAGGGAAGAAATCTAAAAAAGAATAGGTATTTAATCTGCTACAAAAGATCTGTGATATCGCGACTTGATTGTAGCCAAATGAATAAAAGAATTAATATAAATTACATTGCTTATTAAATTGTAATCAAGGTTAGGTGGTGTTATCGGGTCATTTTCTTTTTTAAAGGAGTATTAGTATTGGCACTATGTCATAACAACGAAGAGAGAATGAGAAGGAGATAAAATCATTGCATTGGAATTAGTCAATGAAAAAATAGAAGTTCCTCAATTCTGAACTCAGTTGTAAAAACTAACATAAAGCTCACCATTACTGCAGAAATACTTTAATCCAGGAGAACTGAAGCATCCCATGATTGCCATGTATACATAAGTTTTACACGAATTTCAGTTAATTATACTCGGAATTGACAGTCGAAGTATCAAATCAAATTGCAATGAATTTCCAATCTATTGGAATTTTTAATTTTTTGTTCTTTTTCTCTAGATTAAATTGCAAAATTTCTTCGTAGTCAAATATATTTCTGCCAGAAGATGCTATAAATTGATTATGAATTACATCTCTTACTTAGAAATACATTTCGTAACGTTTATAAGATCACAAATTATTCACGGACATAAATAGTCATCCTAATTAAGATATTTGAACATAATGAAACTTATTTTAAATTTTCATCGAAATCAATTGAAAGCTTTTGGCCACTAATGTAAAAGCGAACATACGATGTCGAATAACAAAAAAATCATTGCACAATCTTAAAACTATTTTTTAAGATAAATAGATTGATACATCTTTTACTGTAGAATAAGCTTCACAGCTTAGTTTATAGAATTTTACAAAAAATTAGTATAAACCTAGAGAAGAGAAAAGATAAAAGATACACACACTGTACTTGACAATGAAGGCAGACAACTGATTTTAGGAATGTGCCTTTTGTTAATTTTTCCCTAATCACAAGAGTTTTCTCTTCTGTCTCTGGAGCTCAAAGTATGAAGTTACTCATAGCTTTTGATTGATGCTACTCCTGCATCTAAATATCCTTTTTCCAAATAGTTTTTCATTATACTATTTTGTTTTGGTAATATAATGGTAGGAATTCACTCCTAAGGGAATCAATTCTATTCTGTATCTGCGATACATTTCTCCAGATACTATGTTGAAGTTTTAGTTTTGATTATGGTAAGTTTCAGTAAACGATGTTTCGTTGTGCTGATGGAATTATCTCACTTCTATCAACACAATTTAGCATGCAATAATATACACATTCGGTCACAGATTTTTTGTATTTCTGTTGTGTATTACATTCCTAACACATAGATATTCATAAGATGCTTACAGGAATATGTACAGTAAGAGAAAAAAGTATTTATCAAAGTGATGTTCAATCTCTTTCTTTTTGCCTTAGTCAAGATTGAATCCTATCAACCAATGTTCATAATAATAAAATCCTCTTCTAAATTGCAAAGAAAAATCAAGAAGTATGACTACTTTTGGATGCAGTCAAAGTTTTGACCATAACTGCTGTGATGCATTGAAAACAATCTAACAGCAGAAATTATCACTTTACTTTCAGCAGTAATGGAATTTTGTGCATAGTTTTTGAAAAAATTGTTCAATTTAGTAGCAGTCAAAAAAGCTAGTTTAATTTGCTTGAATTACTTTAGCATCATAATGCTAAGTTTAGTGAAATAGAGAAGGGAAACTTTAAAGGAATACACAAATATACATAGTAGGATTAAAATTTTTCTAGGAATAGTTACTATTGATTATAGGTCACACTGGAACAAAGACTTGCTGGTACAGTTTTACCTTATTATATTATTGCTGAGATGGAAGAAGAAAGATACAGTAATGTAATATAGTACTTGTACATGTGCTAGAGAAAACATGTTTATCTATTCAGTCTTGTTTTTCTGTTCACTCTTCTTAGTAAAACTTTTCTATTTTATGAAATCTTTTTGTATTTGCTGTCTACCCTCTGCTGTACGTTGGTCTTACCCTATAGCATAGGTACTAGTACTATATTATATTACTGTATCTTCCATCTTAACAGGCTATGAGCCAACAAACGCTAGCAGTAGTGCCTATTTCTACACCCAAAGCTCCATCACGTGAACCTAAGCCAGTGGATGCAGTTTATAAATGGATTAGTGGACTTCTATGATAATATGGAAAACTTTTTTCTGTAAGCAGTGTCATTGATAAAGAACAAAGCATGTACTGTGATGCTCCAGCTCCTGATAATGATGAATTCTACAAGAGCAGACTGACATTTGCATTATAGCCACTTATTGAAGAGTCAAACAAAGCTACTGATGAACCTTTGGCAACTTCCCCTCATAAAACAAATCATGTTGTTAATCCTTTACAATTGTTTACTCCACACATGACATCATCCTAATCACAAGTTAATTATGGAACCTCAACTTTTCCAATGTTTAATGATCCAGCAGACCAACGGAATTGCTTCAAAATTTTTCTTTGCAGTTCCTTTTGTATTGCAGGTACAAATATAAATCTCATTTCTTTGAATAATTCTTCTCTCACAAATGAGGAGAATACAATCTTTTGGGCATTTCTTGAACAATCTTTTTGGAACTCACCAGTCAAAAGATACATATATCTATTTATTGATGATGGCATTTCTCTTTTCAAACATCTAAATAAGGAGTTTGTAAAGAATGGATTGGACAAAGTTTACAAACTGAGGCTTAAATTTAACTCTATACAGCTTAAAAACTATTCTAATCCATCTGACTATCTGCTGGAGTTTCAACACGTCAGGAGTCAGCTCAATCTTCTGGTTCAGGTAATTCCTGATGTTGAATTTATTTTTTGTTTTCTTGAAGGTATACCAGCAGATACATATATGAACACGCTAGACATCATTTCAACTCTGGATGATCCAGACATTACCAAGATTTCACGTGTGATTGAGAATGCCTACTAACTTCTTGGATCCATTAGACCAAACAAATCATTGGAAAAGCCTTCACCAAAAGCTGAACTAAAAGTGAACCAAGGAAGGAGAAAACAGCCAAACAAGAATTTTACTGTGCATAAATACAAGAACAATGCTTTCCATAATACGGCTGATTGCAGAATATACAATGAGCCTAAGGAAAAATCTTTGGAGCCTGAGAGATCAGTCAATTTTATTAAACTTGAATTAAATTCCAACTTAGAGTCATTGTTGCCTATATCATCCTTGCTTGAATCATCTTCTATATCAAATACATTTACTTGTACAGGATCAGTAGTGGATGTTGATTGCCCTAACTGTCTGGTAGAACAGATAATTTCTACTGGTTGCACATTCCCCCAAATGTGCAGTTGTGAGTCTCCAGAAATTCCCAGGTATGTAGTCCCTCAACTGCATAAACCCTCATTTGCAATAAGAGGTCATACTAACTTGCACAAGGATGTATCCCCTTGTAAAATACCACACCAAGCCCTATCTGTCATTAGCCAGTTGTTCCCAAGGATGCAAACTGGGGGTTCTATTCCAAAAATGGTTTTGGGTTTGACACCCAAGTGCACTGAACAAGTACCTCCACTGCCTAACCAACTAGGCATCTCTTTGGGAACAACATCCAATATTGAGGATAGGTTGATATTAAGCAATCAATTATCATCCTTGAATCAACTGGATGGCATGTTACATATTGTTCAAAAACATGAAAATCCTGAAAAGGATATCAAATTGGATGATATACCTGGTTTTACTTTCCTGCTGCCCAAATCTTGTATCATCACTGACAGTGGAGCATCAAACCACTCCATAGATCCAAACTTTCTTGGCCTGTCTATCCACTTGTCCAACCAATCAAGTAAAGAGTCAACTGTTTATGTAGCTGGAGGAGGAACAATGAAAAGCTGTAGAACTGCAAACACCCAGATACAAGTTACAAATAAAAATGGAAACATACATCAACTTAAACTAGGAAAATCTTTACTGCTTAATAGACTGGGTACAAATCTTCTGCCACTGGGTCAGCTAGTCAAAAAAGGCTACAAATTCAAACTTTCTGCTTCCAATCCGATACTGTTGCATTATCCAGATCAACCACCTATTCAACTTCAATTCTGATCTGATAACATGCTTTCAATTGGATACTCATCACTTGCACATCACTGCAAAAATGGCATCAACTTTTGGGACATGTAAACATTGGCTATCTTTGTCATATGCTGAATAATCCTGACTATGGAATTGCATTTACTTACAAAGATGAAGACTTTACATGTGTCACCTGTCTTACCTATATATCAAAGAAGAAATCCGTCAAGAAAAAGATATTTACCCATGCCAAAAAGTCTGGAATTTGCATTCATTTAGATCTTATGGGAAAGTTGCACCAAGAGCACCAGGATAAATCTGTTATGTTCTGTGTTTTACCAATGATTTCAGCATATATTGTTGGGCGTACCTGCTTTGCAACAAATCCAATGCTACCACTACTGTCAAACACTTCATTGAAGACATGTCATCTCAGCACCAACTGATTCAGTACCTGCAATGCAATAATGCTGCCAAGTTTCTGTCTGAAGATTTATGCAATCAAATTATGAAAGAGAAGATTAACTTGGAATTTTCTGCTCCACACACTCATCAATAAAACGGTGCTGCATGACATTCTTTTGGAATTTTATCAAATATTTATTAGGAATGAACACCTAAGGGAGTTAATTCTATTCTGTAGCTGCGGTATAATTTGTTGATGTTTTGGTTTTGGTTCCAGTTCGATTTAAGTTTGGTTTTAGTTTGGTTTCAGCTTGGTTTCAGCTTGGTTTCAGCTTGCTTTCAGCTTGGTTTCAGCTTGGTTTCAGCTTGCTTTCAGTTTCGGTTCCAAGATACATCAGAGAACTGAACCCTGTTCTTCATGATAGTATGTTTTGTGTGTTGCAAAAGTTATCTCACTTTCAGCAATATATGCAGTTTAATATCAAATATTATTTTTGTCTTTATGCTATTTGTTGTATTTGTATTTTCCTAATAATATTGTTAGCTGCCTAATGGGAGATTCCAACTTACCAGAATATTTATGGACTGAAGCTGTCATGTAAGTAGTTGAGATCCCAAATATTTGTCCCACTTTTGCTAATCAAATGAAAACACCTTTTGAAGTTCTTCATAGGAAACTTCCTGTCTACCATAACTTACACACAATTGGCTCAAAATATTTTTTTCATCTTGAAAAATCTGATCACAGTTACAAATTTGGAGTTAAGTCATGGGGAGGATGATTCTTGTACAGATTTTCAGAACATTCTTCTGATATGTATCACATCTGGAATCCTGTTACCAAGAGGATTGATGTTTCAAGAAATGTTAGATTTGCTGAAGACCAATTAAACCTACCAACTAAAATCAATAGACCAATCCAAGACCAAGTACCTGATTTTGAAGAAATTGATCCACTCAAACTTGACATGCATCCAATGGAAACATGTGGAAAGTCACAAGCTAAAGCATTCAATGTCTATGCCTATCTTACAACTGAAGAATTCCTGCAATCTGTTGATCAACTTGATAACAAAAAACCTTTGTTTGTCTGTAGCATTAAAGGAAGATTGAACTAATGGAAATCATTACTGGCAAGATGCTATTTTGAATGAAAATTCCAGTCTCAAAAAAATCAAGTTGGAATGCTAGTTCTTACACCACCTGGAGTCAAATGACTAGAAACAAGATATGTTTTCAAGATTAAGTGTGATGCAGATGGAAATGTCATCAAGTATGAGGCTTGTTACATGCTGAAAGGCTATCATCAGAGAGAAGGAACTGACTATTCACTCACATACTTGCCCACTGCTCTTTCAAGCTCAATTAGAATGCTCACTGCAGTAGCTACTTACTTTTGTTGGAGTATCTTTACAATTGATATGGAAACTGCATTTCTCAACAGAATTATGCCAGAAGAACAGCCAGTTTATGTCAAGCCACCAATAGATCCATTTAATCCTTTGAAGAAACATGAAGAAATGCCCAACAAACTGAAGAAAAGTCTTTATAGGTTCAAACAAGCACCACAAGTATGGAATAAAATGCTTAATAGTGCACTTACCAAACTCAACTTCAGTTGTAGCAGTACTGATCTTTGTGTTTATACTGGAACCGTTTCTGATTCACCAATCATCATGGTCATACATATCAACAACATCATCATTACTGGAGCTAAGGAAGAAGCAATTACCAAAGCTATTGATCATATCCGTAATATCTCTGACCTTTCAGAAGTTTGAAAATTGGACCTATTTCTTGGAATTACTGTCACTACAGACTATACTGGATCTACTACCCTGTCACAACAACATTACGTGGACAAGCTACTTTGCCAACTTCAGCTCACTGATGCTCATACTTGTCCCGCACCTGTTATTACAGGAGGAACCTTGGATATTTATTTCAGGGAGAATCTGCATCTCAACTACTCAATGGCAACAATAAGACTCTTTACCAAGAACTTGAAGGAAGTCTTCATTATATCTCATCCAATACCAGACCTGACATTACACATTAAGTAATGCAGCTGTGCTGCAGAATATCTTGTCCTACTGCAGCACATCTGAAAGCAGCTAAGAGAATTCTCCAATACCTTAAAGGAAATTCAATTTGGCCAACTTATTATCTAAATTCTGATTCTGATCCTGATGTTCCAACTATTACCAGTTACGCTGATGCTAATTGGGCAAGATGTAAGGATACATGCAAATCTACTGGTAGGTATATTCTCTTTCTTGCCAATGGACCTATTAGTTGGAAGTTTACACTGTAAAGCATTGTAGCTCATTCATCAACTAAAGCAGAATATATTTCTCTGGAACAAGCAACCGTTGAAGCTATTACTCTATGTAACCTTCTTGCAGATTTTGACATAAAACAAAGTGAACCAACCGTACTTTTTGAAGATAACATTAGTGCCAAAAGTTTAGCTGAGAATTGTATAAATCATTAACAAAGCAAACATATTGATGTCAAGTATCACTACATATAAAATTGTTTCACTGATAAACTTGTCAAGATAATTTATGTTCTGACAGAAGGCTACTTAGCCAATATTTTGATGACGACATTACCAAATCAAGCTCATATAGAAGCCAACAAATCAATTCTTTCTAACACATCACTCACTCACAAAGGAGTGCAGCAGGTTCTGAACTGTTGTACTTCAACTGTGCCACCGCTTTAACAGTACCAGTATAAAAGGGGGGGGGGTGTCAGGATACCTGCTAGTCCTGCTATCCCTTTAAGTTATTATGGTATAACTGCTTGACTTTGTTAATTAATGTTTGTCTATACTCACTTATATTTTGCCTACACTTCTTCTCTCATTTTTGCATCTTTTACCTAATTTTGCCTTTTATCCAAATTGCGCCTTAAATACCAAACCCTTTATCTCAAAACCTTTGTCATAATCCATTACAGACTCCTTTGTTCTACACCTCTACAATTAGCCACATTTCATATTCCTTATGGTTTTGTGGAAACTTCTTTACTCATTTTCAACCTATGCATGTTCTGTGTTACAATACCTTTTTAACTAATCGGATGTTATTCTGGAATGTCATCAGTTCCGTAAATTCCATTTCATCTCCTGTCATAATACCTCAATCTCCGCCTTCAACTACTCAGATATTGTTTTAGAATGGTTATCAATCTTATAATCCTGCTTTTTTTGGTTTATGCTTTTATTTCTCCACTGTACTTCCACCAAGGATAACTCAAAAGGATACTCTGAATAATTATAGAATAGCCACAAGCCTCCTAAAGGAAAACAATGGATATACTTGTGAACCATGAGATTCAGCAAGATTCAGCAAGATTCACTGGAAAGCCAGTTTCTAGGGCACTTCATGAAGGTATGCCACACATGCTAGAGGGAACATGTTTATTTTTCCAGTCTTGTTATTTTGTTCACTCTTCTAAGTTTAATAAAACTTTTGTATTTTATTAAATTTTTTTGTATTTGCTGTCTGCCCTCTGTTGTACATTGATCTTACCACCTAGCATGGGTACAAGTGCTATATTATTTTACTGTATCTTCCTTCTTCCATCTTAACAATTGTATCAGGGCAAAGTTCAAGCAGACTGGGTGATACATTCATAGAGTTTTGTTTGTTAAGCATCAAGTTATTTGATACAAGGAGTTTTTTATGGCTTTGACTAGGGATACTACTTTTACTTTCCATTTATAAAAGATGAATAGCATTAAGTTAATATTGAAGTTATTTACATAACTCTATTGGTGTGATTTTTTGTTAGGACTACAACTATGCCTTAGATCCGCATGTTCTAAAGTGTTATGTACTATATGTTCTGTTTCATATCTTTTGGTGACTCTTTACAAAATCAGCCAATAGGAAATTGTTCTATTCTTATGTTGATGACTTTCTACAAATCAGCTAATGGGAAATGTATCTAGTCATCAACTTCATACTAGTCATATTTACTCTTTTATATACTTTATGTTTATATTTTCATTTTATTAGTGAAAACACCATGCTGTGCACATTCAAGTATACATAGCACAAGAGTTAATAGACTTGATCCTTTTCTTTTTCTTGTTTCTTTCTTACTGTTAATCCATCCTCCTTTTCTTGTAATCTTTCCTTGTCTATTCTCTTTTGTTCAACCCTTTTTCCCTTACCAGTCCTGACATTTTTTAGTGGCAGTATATACATTCTTTTTTAACTTGCACAAAATGCTTGAATGTTCATTTTTTTTAATTGATGATTTTGTACTACATTAAATAAACATAATTGATTTTCTATTGCAGTTAAAATGCCACAAGTTATACTTGTATGCTCTTTCTAAATTCTAGAGTTTTTGCTTATTATTAAACATTGTCATTTATAAAGGCAATGTACAATTATTATTGTACTAGAATGTCAAAAAGCTCATTTACTTTTGTAAGCCATTTTTATGACAAATACTGATAATAGTAGTATTCTATTTCATCAAAGAATCCTTTGCAAATAGCTCTAGAATATATACTTTTCAATCAAATCAGATTTGCTTAAAAACGTAAAAAATCAGTTTCGTAAAGGATTTATCCCAAATCACATATAAATGACCGTTGCTTCAGTTTAAATGGCTTTATAATTACTCTTTTGCCATTGGTTCGTTTCTTTAGAATCTCTTCACACACCTAGTAATGACAAAGTTTTACAATCGACAAAGAATGGATCAAGTTCTCAGATATATTAACGATTCGATGCAAATGTAACCTAGTTTAATCGATTATTATGAAAGTTGAAGTAGACAACTTCAATATGAAGGCTTGATTTCAGGAACGCACTGAATTCATTAGGACTACTGGTTCCTGTGCAGTTGAAACAAGTTTCAGAGTCTATAGTAATTCACTTGCTGGATATTATAAATTACTGAAATATGACCAAGGAACAGAAGAAAAATCCTTTTATACATCTTATTGCTGGAGGTGCCGCTGGTACGTTATGTGATATTTCAAAATTGTCGTCAATGGCGTGCCTGTCACAAATTTCATCGTTAAATTATCACAATGCATTTCGAAATCGATGAATGAATAGCTCGTCGTTACCGAGCTAGAAACAGTCGAATTTCGAAACAGCAGAACCAGTAAGATTCAATATAAATTAATGGTAATGCACAAAACGCTGATTTTCGTTCAAAAGCGTTAACTTAGAAGGCATGGCATTGTCGTACCTTTCACATTGATCTTGCTGTATGGAAACTGAGCATAAATTATGGGCCGGATTTTTTCAGTAAATTTTCAGATACCATGTCGCCGATTCATGAATCCATTTGCTTAGAAAAGATCTATGTAACTGCCGGAATGTTGCCAAATATTTCACAACGATAATTTCTATTGGTTTTTAGTTTTCATGTGGAGTTTCGTCATTTGAATTTTCTTTTTACTCTTCATTTATTATTGAAATTTTTTTCTGTCATTATTTCAATTCTATCTTATCTTGCTCTAAACTTGCATAATGTTATAAGTTTTAGTAATTTTCAAATATAGTGGAGTAAAGTCATAATCTCATTTACAATTTCTTCAAAATACCTTATTTTTCGTCATATTTTTAGGTGCCGTGGAATCCAGCACATTATTTCCACTTGATACGATCAAGACCCGAATGCAATTACGAGCTAAAGGGGGATCTTCCTATGGTCCTTTTATGACTGCCCAACGAATCATTAAAAATGAAGGATTTCTTGCTCTATATAAAGGACTCACTGCAGTCATGGCTGGAATTATCCCTAAAATGGCTGTGAGATTTTCATCTTTCGATCTTTTTAAGAGCTGGCTGGGTTGCCTTGATGGAAAAGACAAAGGTGATCACCTAATTTTCCAACTGTCAAACATTTTGTTACATTTTTTCAAATCGTTATCAGTTTCATGAAATAAATTAAATGATATGACCCAAAGTACAATGTATTTCTATCATATAAATATTAACTTTAAATTATAAGAAAAAAATAGGTAATGCATTTTTATTCTATCACGGGTATTTAAATCCTTTCTTGCATAGTATAAATGCATTCCTTTCCAATGATTGTTTATTGCGAAAAGAAAGATAATTGCATCAACTGTACAAGTTTTGATCAGTTTCGATATAGTGTGTGCCTGAATTATTTGCAGTGTAGATAGAATATTTAACCATGATCACATTTTAATGGAGAATTCATAAAGAGGATAATAGGCTGATTCTTGTTTTGGTATATTTTTCACATAGTTTCAATCATCTATATAAAATTTTTTGTTACCTGGTCAAGTATTTAGTCTGACAGAATAAATATACAGTAGACCTGAACAATCAAAGAATCATTTACAGTGTAAAGATAAATATGTATTTTCGTTTCACGCTTTCAAGGAATATTCTAAAATGATTAAGTTTCTTATTACGTTTATTTATGCACTTATTTTAAAATAAGGATAAAATACGTATAAACTCGTTTCAAATTTTTAAGCAACATTTTCATAATGGGTTTGCTTGTATTTATCTATTTATCTTTATATATGTTCCAATTTTAATTTAAAGGGAAATATTAAATCTGTTTATATTTTGAAAGAGAATCTTTTAAAGGATGTTAAGGTATGTTTATCTATTTGTGGTAAAGGTCGTGTGTTCCTGGCTGGTCTCGGATCAGGTGTAACTGAAGCAGTTATGGTGGTCACCCCAGCAGAAGTGTGCAAGATTAGAATGCAAGCGCAGTATCACAGCATGTTAGATCCACAACAGATGGCACGTCGCAAGTATCGCAACGTTATACAAACAGCTGGTTTAATTGTGAAAGAGGAAGGTCTGGGAGCATTGTATAAGGGGGTGGTACCTACTACATTACGACAGGGTTGCAACCAGGCTGTAAATTTCTCGTTTTATCAGATATTTAAGACCAAGGTATTTGTTTCGACAAATTTTTATCATTTACAGTGATTTTATATAGAGCGCTGGTCATTCGTTATATGCTAATATTTAGTTCTTAATGATACTGATTAGCTGTCTATATAACTATGGTTAAGAGTCTTAACTGAATTACAGCCCTCGAAATTTTCTTTAGAACACTTTTTGACGCTAAAATAAGTTGAAGTTGAATATTTTATTTCTTCACAGTAAATATAACTGTGTAGCTCTCTTTTCTGTCAGTTACATGGCTTTAAGATTAATGGTATAAGAAGCTTTAACTTGTGAAAGTGCATAAGAGTTGCCTCATTACTTTAAACACTTTTGTCCCTCAGAAATTATTATAAAATATAAGCAGTTGACAAATATAAACTCATTATGAGCTGATATGCCAAGAAAGCAAATGTTTGTCCTTTCAAATCCTCCGAGTTAATTATTGTTCTTAAAATTTTTCTTTTATAGTGATTTATATTACAAGCATTGGTAATTTATTACTGCTTAGATTTAAAATCGTAAGATGATAATATTCATATTTAAAGATAAAGTTAAAGAATGCATTAAATATAATATTAATTAATATTGAACAGTGCTATTGTATATTCCAGCTCTCTCTCTATATAATATTATGAGCATTACATAAATTTTACACGATGACCAGCCAATATAGATACTTGTATTGCCCTAACAGGACATTTTGAGTTAATATACAACGAGCATTAATAGCAAAAAAAATGCTTTTGTAACGTTTTGAAGTTACTTATTTTAAACATAAGTCATCATTGACATTTTTCAATGTTAGAGATCCCATTTTTTTCATTTAAAAGGCATCATTGGGTATTTACTCTATATCCCAAATATATATTTATATATATACAGGTGAGTCATGAATATATGGACATTGAACTATAAATTCGAACTGTATGTTGAACTTTATATGACAAGAAATAGTTGATTTGAATTTGATGACTTGCTGCAACAAATGTGGCTTTCAATTTCTGCAGTTAATACAGCTCTTTTATCAACCAAGTCTTCCTCTCTTGCAATTGTACCCTTTTTTCCCATAGATCAATAATTACAGTAAGCTCATTTTTCTAACCCACTGGTAAAAATACATTCTTATTCTTTGATCAATTAGTTATCAACTTATTTACCCTTTCTTCAGTATGTATTTGGTAGAACTAGCATTAACTCCATACAGTGTACATACACTTAGATTAATTTTTATGTAGTGAAATTTTGGTGTACGCATACCTTTTCGCAAAGTTTTTTAATCATTGTAAAATTATGAAGTTTCTTATGCTCTTAACTGTGAAGTAATTAATTACAGACAGAACCAAGAAACCTTTTGAAATATGGCTTTTATAGATTTGGTTTATAATTGTACATACATTAAATGTAGATTTTTACATGCAGTCGGTCGACACTAGTTAGAATGATATTTTCCAGCATAATGCATCTATTATTCTAAAAAGCTTTTTTTTTCATTTTTTTATAAAGTGGGAGTCTCTACGAGGTGGCTCGGATTTGGCACCCTGGCAGCATATGATTATTGGGGGGTTAAGTGGGGGTATGGGTCCCATAGTAAATAACCCCCTTGATGTTGTTAAGACCCGCCTTCAGCGTCAGGTTGTTTTGCCTGGATCAATGCCCAAATATACAGGTCTTTTTCAGGTACAGTTTGCCCTAAATGTAGATATCTACGGTATCCCCAGAAATATATCCTAATCAAAAGGTACATTTATTTGGATGTTATTTACAGGGTATAGGGGTAATTTCAAAAGAAGAGGGGATACTTGCATTATGGAAAGGACTTACTCCTCGTTTGCTTCGTATCAGTAAGTCTATTAAAACTTTACATATTTTGTATTTTAGAACAATGAAATGCTCACTTTTTCGAACACAATTCACTTGAGATATATCGAATTTGTTAGGGCTGATTTATTTTATCGAAAAGTGAAAGCTGGACATCTCGCAGTGTAACATTTCGTTTATTCTTTGCTCAAAAAAATTTGTAAAAGGCAATTTGTTGCATCCGAAGTTTAATGTATGATGTTTCAAAATATTTATTTTACCTTCTGTCAATGATTCGGATATATTGTCATTAAGACTGCTCTTCTCTGTGTTTGTTAATTTTTGTGATAAATATAACCTTCGTGGGCTTAAATTTTTTAATACATTCTAGTGACAGAATGTTTAATTTACAAAGAATGTTTACTTTCTGTAATATAAGGTAAATTGCATAATAGAATTAGATTCCCTTACTCTTAGATGTTTTATATCGATAAATTTTTAAAGTATACTATCTAGTATACTAGCTGCTTTTGAATATGGAGTTGAATATTTTTCCGTTTGAGTACTATGATATTTAAAAAATTATCAGAAGTTTTACAAACGAAATGAGGCACGATTTCTTTTTTCCTAAACATTATTTTTGTATATAAGTGTGTGATGTTATGTACATTCAATGCTTTTTAATATCGATATCTCTAAATAGAATGAGGTTTATACTAATAAAATAAAGTTATAATATTGAAAAAGCTTCAACTAATCAAATAAGTCATGTAATTATAGTTATCATCACATTTCTGTTTTTATTGCTATTGCAGTGCCTGGACAAGCAATTACATTTGCAACCTACGAATTCGTTTCGAAGCACATTAGCAAAATGTCTGTTTTCGATTTGAACAGTAAAATTCAAAACACTAATAATTGAGTCAATTAATCTCATATAACAAGCATATCAGTTAGCATTTGAATTTAATGCAGATAAGTACAAAATAGTGAAAAAAATAACTGATGATGTAACATTTTTGTCTTTTGGGGGGTCGGGAAGGTCAGTAATTTTTGAATCAGAAGCAGTAATGGATCAATCACTAATAACTACGATTCAGTTTTATTTTGTTCTTTTCATGCACTATAACTTCTGTGCAGTATGAGTTGACTTGATTCGTAATTTTTATAATTATTATTGATGTCAACTTGAATTTAAACTTCATGTAAATTTAGTTTGGAAACTTTTTAAACTTTAATGAAGGGGTAAGTATGCCAACAACAAAAAAATTGTAAGAAAGTATTTCATGAGTTTGCATTAAGATTAAAAGCACAAAAATATTTGTCTCTTTACATATCTAGTTGTTAGGCTATATCGTTGTAGCTAGATAGTAACCTACCTCTCTTAGAAAGTATCTTTTTACATCTGCTAAGCTTCAATTATATTTGTCCTTCTGCTTATCTTCGTTTGACCTCAATCAACTCCTCAAGTTTGTCTAGCATAGATATATGTCAATATCAGGCTTGCATTGAATACATTAGAAATGAATTGATAAGAATGATGTAAGGTTTTTACCAAATCAATTTTGTTTGAAACTAAACAAAACTGAAATAGCAACTATTAATATAAAAATCTAAAAATGCAGTTTATAAACATAAGCGGCTCACAGTATGTTTATCAGACTGCAAATAATGCCATCAATGTATGCATACCCCGTAAACTGGATATTTTTCATTTTTTAAGTCAAGTTGGTTGTATCTACGGAATAGTGAAGGAAAAATATTTTATATCTTTATTGAAAGGAACGATTGCTATAACTTTTATATCATTTATAACAAATTACTTGAGCTTTTAAGATGTCTTCAACAAGGAAGTGATTTTCTGCCATGAATAGTTTAGGGCTATTTGGGTTATATGACCTACTCGGTCTATTTTTACCTTTTCTATGGATTCTGTTGAATCAGAACTTTTACGGCAAACGGTATGTTGCTGGTTTGAGCCATTTCATGTGGCAAAACATGGAAGTATATAAAATTATTTTTACTTACTGACTCTGTTGTAGTAGGACTGTAAGTAAAATCTAAAATTCTGCCAAATGTTAAATACCACGAAAAATCATTAGTGTTCATAAATCTTCAAGTAGACACATAGTGGAAGATTGTAGTTGTGGACATCCCTACTCTACTTCTAAAATTCTGACCACAAGACTAGTACTTCATATTAACTAGCATGTCACTTAAATAAGATGTTTGCTGAAACAATATGTTATTGCTTTTTCAGTTTATTTCTCAAAGCAGGTTCTACGATGATTAATGCAAAAGCAGCCATCTCGAAATATATTGCCTTAGATTGTGATAAGAAAATAGGATAAATAGTTTGAACTGCTGAACCAAGATTCTATCAAGATTTTTATTTACATTCCAATTTAATTCAATATTATTTGTTGAAATTGCTAATTTTCAATATATCTTTCAAGGACTATTTTTGTTATGACCTCAGATCTTTTCAATCCATCTTGATTTCAAAACCTTATTTGAATTACACTGTTCTAGTACATGTTGCAAAGTGCAAGTGCTCCTATGGCACTAGCACAGCATCCATAAACTAAGCTCTCTCCACTTATTTTTCTGCTTTTCATTTTGACTAAATTTTTCTACATATCTAGTCAACTTAAAGAATTCACTTTCATGGTTCAGCAAGGACTACTGTTACTGGCAAGCATGAAAATAGTGGCATTGTAGTGGCTTTTTAATTTGTATTTCTCTTTCTTGAGCTTAGTCTTGCACAGTACATCAACCTTTTTACTAACCAAAGTAAATGCTACATCAAAGTAATATTACATAATGTGAAATGAAATTTAAATTTAGAAAATCAAATGTCATTTCATTTAACAGTTCAGTTGATTATTCAAAAATCATTTGGTTCAATGAGTATCAAGTTTGATTTAGCACTCAATTGTTAAACTAGCATGTTGGTTTGTATAAGCTAATTATATAGAAATAACTTAGTCATGTTGCTTGGGTAAGTTACCCCTAGCAAAAATATTTGAACAAGCAAATTACACAAGGAATAGAAATACATAAAATTCTAGTTATAAAAATTTTTTTCATCCAATATCTGTCAACAATATTGTAAAATTTTATCTGTTACTTGTCAATAAAGTAACGCTGCTACAGTTTTTTAGAGGAAAGAGGGAAACTATTAGAGTACCATAGTCCTAGGATTGTGGAGGTGATAAAAGAATAAGACATAAGAAAATACATTTCAAGCAAAGCAAATAAAAAAGATATATCATAATTAGGTTAAGTCATATCATAACTTTCTTTTGTTTCTCACTATGTGGAAGGACCTGAAACCTTGTCAAGAATTAACATTTATCAGGGGTTAATTCCTTATTTACTTGTAGCTGCAGATATTCCTTTTGAAAACATTCTTTATTTGTGTCTAGTCACATTCTCAGAATTGTCTAGTCATACAATAGTTCTTGAAATTCTAATGTTGTGCTAGAGAAGTGTAATCACTTATCACAACATAGATCAAGATATAATGTATATTTAAGCTGTTAG
Organism: Vaucheria bursata; assembly: GCA_032358265.1. NCBI lineage: Eukaryota > Xanthophyceae > Vaucheriales > Vaucheriaceae > Vaucheria > Vaucheria bursata. The sequence goes on along the minus strand of JAULBW010068880.1, from coordinate 108,977 downwards.
TCTCTAATATTTTTTGCCTGTTTTGTTGTGCGTCACGACAAACCTGTTATGCAACATGGCACTCTGAAAGCAGCAATACTCTAAAAAGATGAAATATTAAAATGAAAGCAGATACCAATGTTCTGTAATTGTGTCATGAAAATACAAATATAGCTATAAAATAGTCAAATTTGGTTCTATTAAAAGTAGTACATTAAATCTTGCACGTCAGTGAATTTAACATTTTTGTGAAATATATACATTGCAGTACTGTATAATTATTATAGCATGGAAATTGAATATGAACTATAGTTTTAAATCCAAAGATAGAAATGCAAATACGTAGTTTGCAACTTGTAATAAAAGATCATTGATAACAGCATTAAATTAGAACGGTTACAGTAACTAATAGAAATATTGTTGGGATGGAAGAAGATGTAGTAATATAACATACTAGATATACCTTTGTATAGACAATGTAGCTCAGTAGAGGGGTGAAATCTAATGTATGACAGAGGGCAAATAAACAGCAAAGCAAAAATAAAAATTAATAAAAATATATAAGTTTATTAAACTTTAGGAGAGTGAACAAATATGCAAAACTGAACGAATAAACATGTCCCAAGTAGCTCCTGCAGCATACTCTCTTAAAGTGCCCTCAAAACTGGCTTTCCGGTAAACCTCACTGAATCATTTACTCCATAAATAAACCTGTAATTTTTATTTGCAGGCTTATGATTTTTTTAGAATTAATTGAAGGATCCCTTGGAATTAACTTTGGCAGGAATAAAGCAGAGTAATTAAAGGATAAGCCAAATAAAGTGCAGTTATGGGATTGATGATAATTCTAGAATAATATCTAATTAGCTGAAGGTGGAGTTTGAAGTATTTTGACAGATGGTAAAGCGGGACTTGAGAATCTAACCATTGCCAAAGAGGTATCATGGCACGGAATATGTGTAGGAGGAAAACAAGTGATGAAGTTTCCACAGAACCATAAAGAATATGGCACGTAGCATTATGTGAGGGTATAGAATAAATGAGTCCACTAGAGGATTATAATAAAGGTATTAACATAATGGACTGGCATAAAGGCATGATTGGGATACTAGGTGCAGTGTGGTAAAAAAGCCAAAAGGAAAAGAAAACATAGGCAAAATATAATGCAAAATGATGAACATAGACAAATATAGGCAAACATTTGTAAACATAGTTTAGCAGTTCTGCCATAATAGTTTATAGAGGTAGCAGGACTGGCAAGTATCTTGATAACTCTGTGCAGGCTACTTTCAATGCATATTTGGAATTTTTTTTACTGGAATGAAGGGACAGGACCAGCAGTCCCAGGCATTTTGTTGAGTGTGAGAAGTATTGGTGTACCTTTCATGATGGAAAATAAAAGCAATGACACATGCATCATAGTCCTCAGCACAAACTGTTATGAATTGAGTTATTTTGCTATATTATTTGTTGTATGATATCATTTCTTTCATTGAACAAATAGAAACTAGCAATTGTTTTCATATGTTGTCAATACTCATTTTTTGTAACACAGAGTTGTGACTCAATGTGCTGTTGTTTGTATGGTAATTTTGTATTTTTGATTTACTATTTCATTCTCTTCCTGTACATGTAATGCAGTAATTAAATTACAAACATAAATGGGCAGAGTGAGCTGTATGCTAAGGTAATGTGGGCAGCACAGAGTAAGACTATGATTTCAGCATCAATGATGATGCTACTCAAAAATTTACTCCTAATGACAAGAGGCATATCTAAATGGCAAGACATACTTATGAGCCATTTACATACATAGTGATGCTGGGTATGAAGAACCAAGAGCTTATTGCCAAGCAGATAAAAGTGGCTGTATCTGATGTACAGTCTGTGGCCTATTTCAATATTTATATGTTTTTTGGTTTGTTGAGGTTGGCACCTCAATCCAGCCTCCATTTCCATTACCAAGGCCCAATGTGCTACAAGCTAGAACATGGCATTCTTGCATCTCAGAGAATATTGTGCACCAGCACAATGAAGCTGCAAGGGAGGGGGGATGGACAGTAGGTGGGAGACACTGGTGCAGGACAACTCAGATGTTGTGTAGTCATGGCTCTTATCCATACCAGCTTGGTTCCAGCAGACAAAGCACATAATTGTGCAGCATGCTGTCCACATGGTCTGCCTACTGATAATGCAGAAGGACTTCAGTACATTCAGCCAGTACACAATATGCTTTGGATGATTTGGTGTGTACGTGTCATACCTGGAGCAGATGGCAGCTGAAGGTGTACACCTGGGTCCAGATATGGCATACAATAAAATGGTATACAAGCTGTTCATTGGGAATGCATGCAAGCCCTGGAGTACTGCCCTATACCAACTAACTGCAGAAGGATATTGGCTTACCTCCTCTGTCACCTTGACTCCATGTTTGACAGCAATACTGACATGCTGCTTAAGCTCTGTGAGGTCATTGAAGGGCTAGCATACACAACTGGAGAATTAAAAATGCAATTATGAAAATGTAAGAAAAAGTGGACAAGAATTAGTACAGAAACATTACATTTACCAATTGAGTTGATAGAAGTGAGGACATTCTGTTAATGCAGCAAAAACACATGCAGCCCAAATATTCCAAATACGTCTCTCCTTGAACTTGTATATGTGTGACTTCCTTGAATCCTAGAACTGTACAGATCTTCTTGAATTGTATAATTGTATTAATCTTCTCAAATTTTGTACCACAGCTACAAACAAAGTTAATACTTTGGGAAGTTAATTTCTAACATGTAGGAAGTGATACATGTTGGCAGAAAGAAACTGTGGGTTGACATAACTTGTAGGTCTGTATCCAAGTCCTTGGATCCCTCAGGAAAGTACCTATGTGGGTTTGTCCGGTTTCTTCTTTAGAGATTTGGCCTGGAACCACTCTTCAAGAATACAGAAAATCCAAAACCAACACTAGCTGCAGCAATATTGCCACCGATGAAGGAAAGACGAGTGGAGCAGGGGAAGGAAATACTGCAAGTGCTGACTAGTTAAAAGGAGGTTGTACACTGGCTGGTGTTTAGCAGACACAATATATTCCGCGTATAGCACAGGTGTTAGGAATTAACACCTAAGGGAATTAATTCTATTCTGTAGCTGCGGTATAATTTGTCAATGTTTTGATTTTGGTCTTAGTTCGGTTTCAGTTTCGTTTCAGTTCGATTTCAGTTTCAGTTCCAAGATACTTCAGAGAACTGAACCCTGTTTTTGCTAGTATGTTTTGTGCGTTGCGAAAGTTACCTTAGTTTCAGCAACACATGTAGTTTAATATCAAATACTAACTCTGTTTTCTTATTATTTGCTGTTTGCATTTTCCAAACAACAGGCCGGTTAACACTTGGCAATCAACAAAGCTCACCAATCATTCCTTCCCTGATGTCTAATGTTCTGATTGCTACTTGCAGTATTATCATGGAAAACACATTTTTACACACATCACATCCTTTTTTTCTATTTTCAATGTCAACTGATGACTAAAGGACATGGAAATCGTGTACTCATAGCCGCTGTAAACAAAGGTACATGAAACCTGTGTATCTTAGTCAATGACTATGGTAAATGACCCTTTGTGTACCTTGGTCAACCGTTACATTCTATTTCATATAACTAACTCCCGGCGAACTTGTTTCGTAGCTGGGAATGCCGCAAGAGTTGGAGAAGTACCAGTGTAAGCTTGCCAAATAAGTTACAGCCCATGATGCATTCGTAGGTAGCAAGATGCAGGCACTAATTCATTGGAAGCGTGCAATCCAACAAAATGCGAGGAACTATCTTTAACTTGGTCTGTTGTGTTGTACAAATTTGGAATTTTTGTTTGAGGAAAATATTCCAAAAGAGCATGATAGCAAGAACGCATGGAATGGTGGGCACGAACTGCAGATTGAAATGTTGACAAGTAGTTTGGATTTTGAAGCTAAAACAGATAATGGATAACAACATTGAATGGGAATTGTGGTAGCAACCAGTAGAAACATTGAAAACATAGATCTAGGAGACCGAAGGCAATAAAAATTCCTGTCAATTATTATCAAATGCTAAACGATTTTCATGACATTATTTTAAAAAAATTGTAAATTTAGTAAAAGACTTTTAGAAAATTTTATTGCAACAATGCAATTGGGAAAAAATAATTATATACAGATAAATAATCTTCCTCAACTACATTAACTCACATTGCACCCCAATTCATCTATATATACTAAATCAAACTCATTTACATTCAAGTGGAGCAACAAATATCAAATACCAACAAAACCACACATTTAAAATCTTCCATAATTTGAGTTTTTATTTCCATTTGTTCTGTTTGATTCTTATCTGAAATACATATTTCTTTTGATTAAAGTACATAAAATTACAAGATTCGTAATTTTTTTAGATATTGTACTTTTGCACTATAGTAAATAAAGTACCAAATTTAGGAAGTCATGCCCATCCATTCTCTGAATTCTTTCTATTGACTCATAAATTTTCATTTAATGAAACAAAGAATACAAAAAATTCAGGTACAGTTAAAAAAAACTAGTCCTCATAGGATATCTTGAAGTGAACAATTTTCATTGAAAATAATTCCACGGACCTTCAGATTCCTTTACGGGCGTCCCAAAGGTTTTCCGAGTCTTTTGAAGATATAAATCCATCCACGCTGTAGCTAATAAAAATACTTCTTTCCCAGCCTAAAATAATAAAACAAAATACTAGTAAAAATTTCAAGATCGAAAAGTTAGAAATGGAATGAATACATACAAAATAATAATGATTAAAATTTTTTAACATAATTTGTTTGTACATAAGAATCAAACAATTAAATGTACGTAAATAAAATCAAGTATTATTTTTATAAAGAATATTTTTCTGGTTTTTTAATATCAAGGGCAAAACCACTTTGAAATAATACTTGTATCATAATTATTGAAATTTTCGTACGGCATTGAACTGCATAATGAAGCTAGCTGTTTCGAGCTAGCTAGCTAAACAGAGGCAAGTTTCTATCTTCTTCCCTAGAACATAACAACCCCAGGAATTGCATTTAAAGATAGGCAGCATGTAGAAGCGGTAAAAATACTCACAATCAGTTAGAGTAATATAAATATTGCGCCACCAAATATATATCTTATCTTAAAAGATTGTTCCAGAACAATGTTCTAAAAATAATTTCTATGGCTAATTCAAATTATACTAGATATGCATATTCGACTAGTCAATGATATGAAATTTTATAATGAATCATATTATAATTGACTGGCGCAATTCATAAATTAAAAAATTTATGCTAATAATAGGTTCAATTAGCAGAAAAACTATTTTGATTCATAATATACTATATTTTCTCGTTTTTTGCAGTTCTACTAATGTTTATGAAAATAAAAGCTTGGATGAAAGTTTTAAAATATAGCTTACTTTTGAATGTACACCTTGGTAGTCATATACAAATCCATCCTTTTCTCCTGGATAAAACTTTTAGAAAAAATAATGGAATAAGCCAGTATAAAAGATTTTGATATTCGTATGTTTCTATTTTCGTTTTCATGAGCATGGCACAAATAATTTTTTTTATTCCATTCTATTAAAGTAGACAGTTATTCTGCGGTACTGTTTGATACATATATATCATGCTAGCCGAATCTAGTGCAAGTAAATATTCATACTCTGATGTAGACTAGTATAGTATAAAACACAGTATACTAGCAAATATTTCAACATGCAGTTAATTATTTCATGAAAATAGTAAAACTCATTCGAATCGTATGCCCAATTCCAGCAAACCCTGTGATCTAATTAAATAAAATTTTGAACTTTCTTTAGTTTCTTTCGGAAATCAGTATTTATATGTATAAAATTGCCATGAAAATTATGTGATTCATTTGGATCGTATGCTCAACTTCAAAGAATCGTACGAGTAAACACAAATCCATGCTTGCATTACTTAGCGATTTAAAAAAATTATATGCAATTCTGATATCAAATTAATTTACCACGCACTTTTATCATGTAATCCTTTAATCTGTCATCTGAACCGAACTTTTGCTTCAGTGTTGATGCATCAGCACTAGTGCTGTCTCCTCCAAGTAGAGTTAAAATAGGTGCTGTTCCTAATTCTACTGATGATTGAGAATCGTAATCTGTTGGACAGCATGCTACTATTGCATCGACTTCTGTAAATGCAATTAGAAACTGGAAATTTTGAAAAGATGCAGATTTTATCAAGATGAAAAGTTGTTTTGAAAAGTGGTGTGCTCTTTCGAATAAAAAAAGTCAATACAAAATTATTAGCCATGCAAATATTTCATCATGAACAAATGTACATTTCCGCTAACATTTGTCTCGATATATAAATATGTAAATATACATATATATATTTATATAAATCAATAAAATTGAAATTCATAGAAGGAAATGAAAACTTAACTCATCGATATAAATAAGTACAAGTATACATCCACATAAATATATACATTTATGAAAAACTGATTCAAAACTATGAAAGTATGATAAAAATTGCTTCAGCACATATATATTTCATCCATCATACATGAGATATTTTTCATATGAAATAAAACCAATAGTTTACAAAAGATTTATGAGCATATCTATTCAAAATTCAGCTAAACTCTTTGAATGGCAAAAAAATTAAGTAACAATTAATGGAGCATCAATATATATATATATATATTTCAGATACCATAAGTGCATCACAATATACCAAGACAATCAGTAATTTTTGAAGAGAATTTATGAATACATGTATTCAACATTGGATTGAAAAAAATGATAAAATAGTAATAAAACCTGTTTGTGAACTCAAATCTAGAGCAAGCCCCCCTCCATAATAACAACCAATAATACCAATACTTGTAGGATTATATTCCTCTTTAAAAGAACTTAGAGCCAGCTACATAAAAAAATATACGCGCCAAATTATTCTTACATTGGACTAAAAGGAATGGATATAGAAATACATATATACTGAAATGTTTATTCATTTATACCATATGATGCTGGCCAATATAGAATATATCCAGAATAATAGCCTGTTTTATGATACATTAGAGATGTCTTAGAGACATCAACGAGGGGAGGAAAAGACAGACAGAGCGATACTGAAGATTGAAGTACACAATTATTCTTCAACAAAGAATTGTTCTATGAAACTATTCTGTAAATGGCACATTCTAATATTGGCTAGTATACTGGATTGAATACTTACGATACTAGTCAGCATTAATATAAATATACAACTAGACATCACAAGCAATATCTAAACACGTTGACATAAGACCAATAATTGAGAGATGGAACAATTGCAAAACATCAATTTTTTATAGTAATGCATAATAAATTTTTAATTTTGTTTAGACTTTTCGTGATTCCAAAGACTAGCATTGCTTTATTTTATATCACAAATTTCAAATAGTGAAAAAAATATAGTACGCTGTGTACGGTAGAGATTTCAAACAATATCACGAAATATAGCACAATGTATTTTATTTAGGTAGATATAGTTACCTCTACATCAGCCATAACATTTTGCCGTGTATGCTGAGTAATCCAATCTTCACGCAGAGAATTCTCTTGTACAATTAAACACATTATTAAGCGACAAGATGATCAGATTCTTAAGCAAATTTAGACGAATTAAGCTTTATTCGTCCATGTTTATCTGCAAATAGACTCTCTCAATCGAAATATATCAACAGTAAGACCAAATTGAAGAAATAGTACTCAATCATAGATAGTGAATTTTACCACTAATGTCTTTCCTCAACTATAACACACACTGAATTTCAAACTCCATTGACATATGCTTTTTCGAGACTCAACTTTTGACTTGACCTTCAATGGGAAGATCTTTAGCTCAGAGAAGTCTGACCACGGCAAATATTTTTTAGCAGATCTACAATATTGCACTTGGCGGAGTTCGAAATTCAGTGTGTTATATTCAGGGAAAGATAAATATTCAGAGGTCAACTGCGAATGTATACTGACTATGCATTTCTCGTATCATATCTAACAAGGAATGACTCTCCTTAGCAGAATTAGATGCATAAAAATTCCCAAAAGATTAACTTCGAGGGTTGAAAATTTATTCGTTTTCAACGCTTGCGATTTTTTTTAACTCTGTAACCTTTCAAGTCAAGGAAAAAATACTCAAAAATGCCTTAATATAGTTGAAATACACATGTATACATATATGCACACCTTCAAAACCTTCATCTTGGTGGATTATTTTTTTTTCCTTTGTGAAAAATATAAAAGAAATATTGTTAGTAAAATACGCGAAAATTAAAGCATTTAAAATTTAAAAAATATTGCATAAATATTTGAAACATTTCGTCGATTAGCTTATGTAAATATTGGTATCTTTTATGAGATTAGTGTACTAAATCAAACTTTTGAAAGCTACTTAAAATTATAATAGAATAATACAACGCTGAAAATACATATATACCAACAAAAATTTCCATGCATAAAATATGCAACCAAAATATTTATTTTACAACACAAAAAAGAATTATTTCTAATCATATCTGAAATATAAAAAAATTATGCTTGGTTTTTGGCCAATAGCTCGATTATATATCTGTACACGCACATTTTAATATCAATTATAGTATACTATAGAAATATTTACCTTATATGTAGAAAATGAATTTCCTCTAAATATATCTGGAATGCACACAATACAATCGCATATATATGCTATTTCTTTTGCCAGATTTCTGCATAAATATGTACATATAAACAAAAACATGAGGTACTATCGGCACATAAATGATTAGAATTTATTCAAATTTAAACAATTCAATAATATAATGGTTTATTGAATCTTTCGAAAATTAGCCAATTTATTAGTGGTTTTTTACATTTGTAAAGTTCACATGATCTTTGTAAAGGTTCAAACCAGAGAAACTTTCAATTGGATTCATATATCATTGATATTCGATGTTAAAAGCCGTAAGAAAGATGTCAAATAAATCATATGCATAGATATAAATGTATGCAAAAGTAACTATAACAACCTTATAAGCTGTGCCAACTGTATTTATAAAATTATATTATGCATTAACTATAATGCATGCATCAATGTGTACTAGTTTGTATCAGAATAATTGTATGAATGTATGCATGTATGCAATAAATCTATATAGTAAATATGCAAACAAACTCACCCATCACTTCATGCAATAGAGCATAAATTAGAATATAGTCTACACAACAATAATACATATTGAGATAGCACAAATTTCTGTACAGAATCCTTAACAATACTCTAGAATGTTGAATAAAGTTACATACATAATATATATAAGGACGAATAAAATTTACCTAATATTTTCATGCTCCCAACCAAAATGATCGCTTATCAACATGACTGCACGAACTTCAGCGGAATATGCATTATCATTCCAATTGGCTGAGAATTGCTTTTCCTCATCTTTTCTATCCATTGCGGCTCGAACCTGGGCATCCCATGGTCGGAGAGCCTTTCTAAATAAAAAAAGAAAACTAGAAAAGTGGCTATTAAAAATATATAATTTTATAATAGCTTTGCAATTCATTTATTTAGGATAAACTTGATTAAAATTGAAGCGTACAATTTACGATTTATGTGGTGTCAATGATGTGACAACTTGGAATTTCTTTAGTTTAATAGTTACACCTGAAGAAATTTGTACAAATTCAACTCTAATGGCCACAAAGCGCAAGGGATGTACATGTATGAATGTTGAAGCAGAAAAGAGGCCTGAATGTAGTGAAGAACTCTGATTTGCTTATATTGGATAATATACGTACAATATCTAGTGTTCTAGAATTATTTTAGGATTCTTCTAGAACAATATTCATGCTGGACACTGAAAAATTATTATAAATTATTTTCTCGAATTTCTCGATACTATTGATCCATCACTCATAGTGCGACATGCCAAATAATGTATATATCAGGTCAAATAGAAAAGAGGGTTTATAAGGAATTTTTTCAAATACGACACGCCATAACTTAAATATGAAACTAGTAATTTGTGTAGTATACTTGTTACCTTGAGCTGACTATATGAAATTCGGCTTGATTGCCATCAGAAGCAGTGTATGACCCTGTTTTCCTAAATAGGCCATCCACAAGTGTCCTGATTTAATAAAAATGCTTTTTTTCAATGGAATCCTCTAAACTTTAGAATGTACAATGCTAGTCAAGTTGAACTTGATATTTTGATATGATAGATTATTCAAGTTGCATGATAAGCGAACATAGGTATATCAAAATATTCAACAAAAATTCATATCTACAACTCGAAATACTGTACACTATCTTATTTAAATTAAGTAGGTTGAAATATTGACAAAAAAAGTAACATTTAGACTAAGTTGGATGAAATTTTAAAAAAATGTCATACTAACAGGAATTTTGACAAATTAAGAATGAAAAATAATATTCAAGATTTCATACATTCTGTGTAGAAGAAAAGTTAATATATTTATATTAATATTTGATGGAATAAATACAAAAATGATTGATTTACCTTTGTCGAACATATTCTGGATTTGGTGGTAACCTTTTCCATTCATTCTCAGTCTATATAGAGGAGAAACACATGCATATGTGTATATTTATTTATCTGCATGTATCATATTTAATAAGATATATTAATTTAATGAAAACTGTTCTAGTGCTAGATTTATAATGTCTACGCGAGCACATTAGAATCTCTTTGGTATGACACGTTTGATGGTAGTTCAAGGATGAAACATCATGCTTCAAAATTAATAGTACCTCACGAAAAAAACTTGAATTTTCAATCTATTCAGTTTCAAATAAATTCAACTTTTCGTTTTTTGTAAACAAAAAAAATCAGATTGTTGTATGTATATATCGTCCTATCCGTCAACACATAACTTATGCAAATATAAAATATATCACTTATATATTCAATAAAAACCTGTATAGATGTTTCGTTATCGTCAAAATTGAGCTCCTCATCAAGAATCCTACAATATATGAACATGAATACTGAGTTTTAGATGAAATCCAGGCTTGAATTATGGCTTGACAACTACTGTGACTTACTGCTCAAGTATGCATTCAGAAAAGTGTGTACCATGTGGCCAACAAAGACAAAATCATGAGGGACAAAAGAATTATAATATTAGTTGAAAAGAAATATAACAATAGTATACAGTTATATTAGCGGAATGAGAATATCCAGAAAAATTGAAACCAAAAAAATTCAACCTCGTTGTTACCCTGCTACATTTTTATTCTTGAAAGGAATTTACTCCTTTTAAGGAATATGTATCTCGGAAATGAAGTGTACTTGTAAAATAAGTTGCATTACCTGTTCTCCTTAATTTTTCGTTCGATTGGTACCCTTGGTCTTTCTTGATTCTTCCATTTCTCCTGAATCTGAATTGAAACAAAAAAATACAGAAATTCAGGTGATAGGGTTTTCGACATGTACTAAGACAAAATAGTATTAAAAATACGGCATGTATTAACGAAGTAGTGTACGAGTCTGAACTGTTTCATTTGAAACATATATGAAGAAAACACCATATATTGATAAAATTAAGATTTTTATGTTTTCAGTAAAAGGATAAAGCAAATAAAAAATTTCAAATAATTTACTTGCTAATTTTGTGCTCGAAAATAGACAAAAATACAGCTATACAGCCATTGCAAAGAGTACGGAGCAATTCTGCAAAAAAGTAAAAAAACTAATGTTTCCAAAATAGATCTTAGTGTAAGACTGTCTTTTTGCCTTAAATAAACTCAGATCAACTAGCTATTTTCATACATTTTAAAGCTGCCAGACTAGCTACAGCTATGTATTTATTTTGGTCAAATAAACTTTTTCCACAGCTAGGCATTGACCTTTCATCTATATGCTATGCACTATAATAATCGCGAATATAACATTTGAACGTTAAAACTGCTTGAAGTATACCACATATTAATTCTTCTACAACAATAATCATGTAGAAAAACTGTCAACAGTAAAATATTTTCATTCATGCTTAGTATTCTTGTTGTATCGCTGCCTCTCTAACTTATCAAGTGCTCTATTACTTAAAAATATACTCAAATGCAAAACAACAATGTACCATCAAAATAAACTCTCATGCCATTATCAAAATAACAATTACTGTTTTACAAGTCATTCTAAATAGATTTGGGTAATATTTGGCTTAGTCCCGAGTATACATATAGAGTGTTAGATAATATAGGAGGTCCCAGATAGGGCCCCCAGTAGGTTATATTCTGTGTCATATCAAATAAATCGGAGTCGCTAAATGTATTACAGTGGGGGTGACTAAGAATCGGCCCCACCGTTGAAAGGGAAAATATTTAATTATTTGAAAAGGAATCATTTTACCGAGAGGTTTTTGCTGCTGATTGATAAAGAATAATATTGACCCATTTGTTGGTAGTATAAGATTTTGGTCGTCCCGCAGTGGTGCAAAATATGAAAATTACAAGTAAACGTTAGTTCACGTATGCTAATAAAAGCTTAATGCATGTCATTATGTCTTATCAAATGGCATCACTCAAAGATAACTGACAGCCCTGGTCATTTTCTCAATAACCGATATATCATCACAATAATCATCGGATACGACGAATCTGTCCCTGAACCAAAAAATTAATTCATTTCATATGAAATTCGATATGTCCAAAGTTTATCGCATTCTTATGAGAAGATAAATGATTTTTGGTTACCTCTAAAGGAATTGAATCAAGTGAAGGCAAAGGGTTAGATATTCTTCGCCTTAAAAGATCCATTGCTTCTGCTAAACGTAATACCTATAAAAGTAACAACTTAACAGGTTATGTTACCTCCAAACAGTTGGCAATAATATAATAAAATTAACATGCTATGTTACGATGTTAAAGTTATTACAATAACTTAATAAAATGAGAATGTTATGTTACATTCTAACAGTTGCGGTAACAATAACGTGAAATTTGTATGTTATATATATCATAATATATTTGAACAAGTTATTATGACAATTTTAAGAAAATTACCATGTCATGTCATATGTTGCAAGTTGCAGTATTAACTTGACACAAAACTACCATACCATGTAGCATCATAAAAATTCCTTTCAAACTCAAAATTTATTTAAGTCAAATGCTAGTAGATGCATCTTGCAGTTATGCAAGTACAATGCAAAATAGTGAACAATATTCCCAATAGAAGTTTATAGAGCATTGTGTGAACAATTGAAAGTACTTTTCTGTCTTCTCCATCTATATCATACATTGCCAGAAGTTGATGTACTTCATGGAAGTAAGTCCACATATATATATATAGATGCTAATACATATGCGTACATTCAGAGATATCAAGGAATAATAGTATTTAACCCACGAAAATTGGTGACATACCATTTGAATTTTCGAGCCTAGCTCGCTTAAGCCTCGAAGCTTCAATTCAGACCGAAGTATATCGTTACTCAATGTTTCTAACTGGCGAACATTATTCACATAATCAAGTATAGAACCCTTAACATGACGTTTATTTTCTGACCAATCAGAATTTCCGCTTCGATGCACAAATGTAACACTTTGGACTTGCCTACCAAAAAAAATGCCTGATTTTCTTTCACAAGTAAAATTAATTAACAAGTGAATTTTTCCACAAAATTCATGAAATTTGTATGTACAAATTGGGGATATAAATGTCTACATATTATCAGGTTATCTTCCTACAATTGGAGTCTAAAATATCAAAATATTACCATATGAAGACAATGAATTTAGAAGCAAGTACCCTAATTAATATTATATTAATTTGTTAAAATTGAAAGAAATTCTCTTGTTAAAGTGTAGAATAGGCCACAAATATTTTTGAAAATATTCTAACCTTTCAGAAAAATTTGAAAACATGATCTCTAAGCAAAAATGAATTCAATATGAGCTGAAAGTCATCAGATTGTAAGTATTTGCCCTTTCAAATCCAATTTTATTAGTGATGCATTTATTTTTCTTTAAACTTTTCTCATTCATTCATGAAACTATATGTGCCCTGTGAGCATATGTGCTGCTATTAGGAAATATGAGATGGATATTAGTTTGACACTATTAAATTTTATTTAAAACAATTAAATACTTTAAATATATTATGCATTGGTAATCCACATTTACACGAAATATCAACTTAGAGTTCATTTCACTTTCTCTACAACTTTTTAAACTAAAATAAAATTATGAATTTCAGTACTTGGGGATATTAAGTGAGCAAATAATATCTGCAAAAAATACGTCCACCATTATTTAGAAAATTAATCTAAACCAAACATAAACGTAGTTGCTTATATTCTAAAAAAAGGCATTTATTTCTAGTTCATATTGAAAGGAAATTAATCTCTTGAACCTTTGAAAAGTAGCATCAGTTGGGAAGCGTCCTCGATAGATGGTTTTTGAAATAGTATTTGGTAAGGTCAATATCCAACCACGACATAACGCGATTAGCATCAACATCTGCAGCACATGATATCTTACAAGTGCACAATTCATTCTTGGCACCAAGACTCGCATATCCTGCGTTTATGTAAGCTTTTTAAGAGTTTCAAATTCCTTTATGCTAACTAAAAAATTATGTGTTCATTTACGAAAATATTTTTTTTAGGCCAATCGAAAATGGAATTGTAACTGCACTGACTATATAGCCTGAACTATTTGATTTAGCGCGAATATGTTTGCATTTTACTATTTTTTAATAGTTATGAATGTAAATTTAAATCACAGTGATTAATCTGAATCAATTGAAACTCACTGCAAGACATATGATGCTGCTATTTCCAATTTAAAATTTATTTTGTCAAGGTTCCTATTTGCTACTATTAAAATTTCCAGATTATTGCCCATAACCTGTTACCCATGATCTTTATTACTCGTTACCTATTTCTGCAATACTTCACCACAATTCTCATTTTATACACCTCAGTATCAATGCCATATTCTACATGGCATATCCTACATTAGAAATAAGTTTCTTTAGGATAAATCAGGAGTATTCGAAGAGGTAGTAGAATAGTATCTGTACGACTGCATACCATTTATGTAACTTGGTGTATTTCCTATCACTTTCCTATTTTACTACTTCTCCCATAGAAGCACTCTTACCATAAGCAATGCACTCCTATAGTGCATATTAAGTGCCAGTTTCTTTCTCAATACATATATATTTAACATGTTTTTTTTGTTTGCCTTTGCTTGGCACCATAATCTCAGTATTATTAAGATTACTGTATCCAATAAATACAAAAATCAGTTAAATAGGGTTATTTTAAAATTCGCAAGTCATTGTTGAACTTTAATAAGAATTTGTGACAAGTCATCATTTAACAAACTATAAAATATATTGACTAAAGGATTCCCTTCCAATCATGATGTTGAGATGAAAGAGGAAAGCGTTAGAAAAATACAAGCACAACAAACAACTTAAAAACAGAAATAGTATTTGATATTAACCTACATGTGTTGCTGAATGTGAAATAACTTTTGCAACACACAAAACATAGTAACATGGAGAACAGGGTTCAGTTCTCTGAAGTATCTTGGAACTGAAACTGAAACTAATACCAAGCTGAAAACAAACTGAAACCGATCTGAAACCAAAGTCAAAACATCGACAAATTATACCGCAGCTACAGAATATAATTAACTCCCTTAGGTGATAATTCTTAACTGAAAGGTGTAATAATATGATATAGTACTTATACCTATGTTAGATGATGTAGCTAAGCTGATGGGAGTAAAGTCCAATGTACAGCACAGAGCAGACAAACAGCAAAGCAAAGATATAGTTTAATAAAATATAAAAGTACTATTAAACTTTGAAGAATGAACAAAAATACAAGACTGAACAAATAAATATGTCCCCACTAGCTCCTGCAGTATACCCTCTTAAAGTGCCCTTAAAACTGGCTTTCTGGTGAATCTTACTGTATCTTGCTAAATCTTTTTATTTTGTAAGTAAATGTAATAATTTTCATAGGTAGACATGTGACTATACTAGTAATCTTTGGGTATTATCTTCAGTAGTAATAAAGCAGAGTAAAGTGGAATAATTGATACTAAAGCTGAATCAAGCAGAAATATACTCTTGATGACATATTTGAAATAATATCCAACCAGTTGAAATAGAGTTTGAAGTAGAAGATGGTAAAGAAGAGTTTTAGAAAACATTATGAAAACAGGTTTAATCTTTCTTTAGTTGAACTAATTACACGACTCTGTGAAAAACAATCAAAGAGATTTCCAATTAATCATAAGAAAGATGACATGTGGCAAACTGTGGTGTACAACAAAGGAGTTTAAAAATGATTACAACAAAGGTGTTGACATAATGGATTTGGTATTTAAGGCGCAATGAGGTAAGTGAGGTAAAAGGGTGAGTTAAGGTATGGGCTAAATATAAGCAAACATTGATGAATATAGTCAAGCAGTTATACCATAAGAGCTTAAAGAAATAGCAGGACTGGCAAGTATCCTGATACATGCAAGTAGCCTTAGTGGTCTTGTAATTCAATCTTGTAAATATATTCTTTATTATAGTTGCTGTCCTGTCTTGTATTTGCCCAGTCTTTGTTTTGTCTTGTCTACAACTAGATCTTGGAATTGAATCTGTCAAGTCATTTGTTGAGACTAACAAGTATTGCAGTGCTATAACACTTTACCCTCTTTCTATTTTTCTACACATTTTACACATCAGATGAAGCCAGGATGTCCATTATGTGTAAATGAGGACTAGTCTCTTTTACAAGTTCCATTTCCATGTATGAGCATGTTTTATATTCTGGTAGTTTATAACTAGTCATTTGTAAGAGCTGCTTGTATGAAATTTTGTTTGTAATATACTAACAGAAGAGCTAAACTATAAAATGCTTTAAAAAATAGATGAATGCTAAAAAATTTACAATAAACAGAAAGAATCAGACAAAAAAATATATACATGCTAAAATGATATATCAGCCACTGAAGCAGAAACATCATTATATAAATTACAATAGAACTTAAGTTGAGTATCTACAAATTGATACAACTTGCATAAATACGCATTACGTGCAGTACTGCATAATACAAAACTACTATTCTGTACAATATATAGAACTATTCAACTAATATGCATTTTATAATAAATAGCAAGTCAAGAACTGTCACTCAAACTACAACTTGCACAACTGAGTCAATTCAAGCCCTAACAGTCCCCCCCCCCACTTAGTCACCCATTGCACCTGATTAAGGTAGTGCTTATCAAACCCTTACAAAACTTTCTCACAACTCAGCAAATTTTCTTGAAGCTTTCATGAATTCTTTTTGGACCCATAACCTTCTCAGGACACCAGGTATTTAATCTTTCCATTAAATTCTGTGGCATCCAAAATGTCTTCTATTTCATAATAATCTCTGGTATTATTCACAGTAACTAGAGGGTGGTTTTTCTTGTACATGTCCAGGAATTTTAAACCTTTCACTCCTAGGTAAAGATGGTACACAAAATACATTATGGATTCTACTCATTGAACAAGGTAACTGTAGCTTAAATGCTACTAGGCTAATCTTATCTATTATTTTAAATGGTCCCATCTGCTTCCAATAGAACTTTAGGCATAGTTGCATTATTTCAATGTTTTGTCTATTAAGAGACATAATTTTTGATGGTAAATTTTTCATTTTGTATTTTCGATTAGCAAATTATTTTGATTCTACATTAGCTAAGTTCATCTACTGCTTAATTAAGTCAATATTTGAATTTAAACTTTGCAAAAAATCATCTAAAACTGGTGGTGATTCAACAGCAAGTTTACAGAAAATTTCTAATAGAGGTTCAAATCTATAATTAGCATAAAAGGGCAACATTCTTGTAGCCTAATGAACTTGGGAATTATTAGCTACTTCTGCTAATGGTAGCTTACAAATACAGTTATTTTTCAAATCATCTAAAAATACTCTCAGATACTGTTTCGAATATTGACTAACTCTCTTCATCTACCCATCAGACTGAAAATGATAGGAAGTAGAAAGATTTTGAGTTACATTCAATATCTTCAGGAAAGAACTCCAAAACTGGGAAACAAATGCAGATAAACAATTGGAACGGATCTCAAGAAAGACTATTGTCAGGATTTAATATGTTTTTGCTATGTAATTTGTCTTAGAATTGTTATTATTTGTTACAGTTCTACAATTCTGTCAAGGAGTTGTACATATAGTTTGATATAATTCATCTTGTATGCGCGTAGAATATGTTGTAAGGTGTTGACAAGATTCATTCCTGTCAACACATGAGACAAGGCTAATATAATTGTGTTATTCATGTAATATTTTTATACTTCTTGTTTTGCTCTTGCTTCTTGGTTTACGCGTTTGCGTGATTAGTTAGTCTTGACATCAACAATCTTTTAGAGTGATATCTCTTTTCTGGTTTGCTACATTTTAGATGGACTATAGCCTTTCTTTTTTACTAGAGTAGTTTTTTTTATATCTTCTGAACTTTATTGTTGTATCTTAGAAAAGTGCAAAGTGATACACTTCCATAGTAATCCTGTAATATTTTCTTCATGGACATCAAATACATCTGTGTTAAATTAGGTATCTTTGGCTGATCCATGAGTAATAATGTTTGACAACTCAATTGTTTTGAATTTGTTCTTAATAGTTTTTACAGCAAAGTGGTTGTAACATTTTCATCAGTTGACATGAACATGAATAGTACCCCGTAAGTTGAAAGTTAGCACAGGGACCAATGCACATTATCTCAGACAGAATGAGTCTTTGAAATATTTGCATGATTTCTATATGAGTTCTTGCTGTTTTCAACTTTTCAATTAATATATGCAAACTGAACTCATGAGAATTTCATTTTAATATTTGTTCATTTTTTCTAAAACCTAAAAATCTGAAATTACTTTCTCTACATAATATTGTTTCTGTTAAACATGGTATTAAGTAGTAATTACAATCATTTTAGTTAAAATACAGTTTTTCTCAGTTCAGTCGCAATATATTGTGTCACAATTTTTTAATAGTAGAGAAATGTCATCTTTCTACATAGATGATTTATAAACTTGGCATACTTGATGTGTGAAATTTTAGAATTCATAATGAGGTGCAATATTTTGTTGAGGAAAAAAATATTCATTTGTTTCCGTGACAATAATCATAAATCTGGACTTATTTTTCAAAGGACTTTTTGACACAATTTTTAGAATTGGCATTTATTGAGGCTCATATCTTTCTGAACCGCATCATGTTAAGACCATTCAGTATAAATTATGAACCATAATTCATTCATGTATCTGTTGAATTACTAAAGTGTGGTTCAATATTTACAGTTCGGTTCGGCTTAATTATTTTTCAAATTTTGAATTTTTGAATCTTTTTCAAGTTTTGCTGAAGTTACCTTCCACAATTTATCTCGACAAAGAACAACGCTGCCAAGTCAATGAAAAATTGATATGCAGCCCTGATTTTTTTACGTTTGCTCTATTTCAGATTTGCAAAGATGATACCGTCCAGCAGGTTACTTTCTAGCGTTTTTATTGCAATCGTCGTGAAAAGTTTTGAAAACAAGTATTCTGTTTGCGCATTTGTGCCTGCTGTTCCTCAACCAATTGTGCATGCAGCGTCTATCTCATATATATCCAAGGTATTATGTTACTCGATGTTGTTTAGAGTTTTATGTAGTTTTTTTTCTTCAAAAAAAAATATGAACGATATAGTGATGCCCGAAAGAATGAAACATAATTAGATTTGTGCCCATTGCATTTTTCATGCGATAAAGCGTCCTCTTTACCGTAAATGTATATAATTGTGGTACTAAATGCGTTGAAATTTGAGCTAAAGCTACGGGGATTTTGAATAAAAGTATTGATAAGATATCGTTAAGTCAATCCTTATTATCACGTTTTATTGAAAAAAACTGTTTGAATGTTATGCACAGGTGATTTGATATGCTTGAATTGCTACTTTTTGTGATGAAGTGCGCTTCAACGATACTTTATTACTCAGACATTTAATGCCAACATACCTAAAAGTATTAAAGAAAAATATCTCCATTTTCTCTATATTTTACAGTTATGTTACCGCATATCAGTTTAATGGCAAAATGGCAATGTGGAATTTGTTTTTGTTGTATAGGTTTTAAGGCTATGCCATATTGCACATAAAGTCCCTAACCTTTCCACATCAAAAATGGTCGCAAATTTAATCCATATCTCTATATCAGCAAATTTAATCCATATCTCTATATCAGCAAATTTAATATTCTTTAATCATTTTTCAATAATTGTTTCAGCTTGTTATTTTCAAACATGAGTTAAGTATATATTGTTTTATAACATAACTTGACACTGTTCATATTTCAAACTTTAGATTGAGAATAATGGTGGCACATCAATCCTGGATTCTACTCTTCTCCAGCCTAATTCTGATATATTTAAAAAGGTATAAAATTAAATTTTTTAAGTTTTTATTACCCTCTTGAAATGCAAAAGGATATGCATTAAAAATATGTTAATAAACTTCATTTTTATAGACATTTTCCTTTTTGTCATTCTATTAAAATAATTCCTTTTCATTAATTACTATTTTATTTTTGTAAGTTTGTGATGTTCAATTACTTATTCTTTAGTAAAAATTTATGATTTACCTCTCAGTAATAGTAACTGAATTTTCTTATTATGACGATGTTAAATTCTGTCTATAGTAAATTTTTAGAATTTCATGTCAAGTATTCAAAGGCTATTAGCCATTTAATTGCAATATATTTGCATTTTAATTTAAAGAGTTTAGAATAGTCATATGTCAGTCTTATTTTTTGACTAAGGCTTTTATAGTAATAAGAATTAAACTATTTTTGACCAAAATCTATTTATTTACTCTTAGGCGGGAGATCTAAATGAGGTTGCTGGAAAAATACTGTCGGAACAGATTGAATATGCTGCTCCAATAATAAGGAATCAGGTTTTAGCAAATTTCATTTTTTTAATTTTTTAGTTTAATTTCTGCGTACTAGACTCCAAATCGATTTTTCACAAACTTGATATATATGTTTTTGAAAGTATTAAAGTTTCTGTGCGAATTTCATATTTACAAAGCATGATGAAAAGTTTTTTTGGCTTGAATGCCATGCTAATTTCGATGAATCAGTTTTTTGCTCAGATACATATGAATAATATTGAATATTTTGGAAAAATTTAAAGAATGCTACATTTGTGGTTGCAATATTGGCTTAAAACGAATTGAGTTAGTTAATTTGAAATTTTTGAATTATTTATGTAATGTTATTATTATTATCTGAAACTATCGAATATGATGGTTTCATAAACTGAAAGTTATTTAATAGTTCTACTTGAATGCTTTACGTATGTTTATATGCATATATTTGTTTCTTTAATACTTTTAATATGCTAGTATTATTACCAAGATTCAAGTTTTATATTTTTTTCCAGCTGCTTCCCAAAACCTCAAATTCTTCTTATAAAAGTAGATAATTTGGAATTTTCTGGTACGGCTTGAAATTCTCCGACTCATTTGTGAAATTTTCATAATAACATTTGAATTTTTCTGATAGTATTTGAAATTTTTCTTAGGTGCAAGCTTTTGAAGAGAAAGCTGAAAAATTTCTTCAAGATGGGTTGCAAAAAGACACAGTTCGTGAGCTTCAAGAAGCATTTCAAGATTATCCGAGTACAGTGAGTAAAAATTTAGATAAAAATGGATACTGGAAATCTGGCCGAGGAGGTGAAATTTTGAAGTACTTACGAAATTTTAAGGTACTCAAAACTTTTTTTGACAGCGTAGTGCAGTAAATTTTTTATAGTACCAGTTAGTTTAGTATAAAATTTAGCATAGTAATTGAATACTTTTGAATCTATAGTTACTAGTTGCTATTCTGTTCTCGTAAATTATATATGTATGTACATTTATTCATATGAATCGTATAAATACTTTGAAGGATTCGTTACAATTAGTTATATGAATCAAGCTGGTCAAGTCAAACTGTAATTGCATACCTTCAACAATGACCATAAAACGTAAAATAATCATCGAGATCTGGGGTCCTAGCATCTTGGGACAGGGTAGATATCCTTAAACGACTTTCCCCGTGCAATGATGCTAGATTCTAGAGGTTTTTTATCATTTGAGAAGCCTTGCATATAATAAATTTGTAGCTGTGAATTTCTGTTAAATTGTTTTTCTCAGAAAACTCATTTTTTATGAATAAATCAAATTTAATTTACTTCTGCGTGTGTTGGTTCTTTCTTCATTGATAGACTTTTTTATTTTTCCCTCTTCTCAGAATTTTCTCAGTGGTGTCATAAATCAATTGAAAAGATACAGAAAATATTTTCTAATATTACATGCAGTTAAAGCAAAAGTTTCTAGGACATTACTCAAGTTTAAGTATGATTGTGCATTTCAAATTAAAATACCAGTATGTCTTTTTTTCAGTCTCTTCTTTCTAGCTCTACATGGACGAAAATTTATCATCATTCATAACAACGAAAATTCAGTTAAAATTAGGCAATATTAGTAGTTTTATTCATCAAATGTTTGTTTTTATTGGTAGTTTTTGTGGTTTTATTTATCTAAATGAATTTTTTATCAAGTAGTTTCAGTGGTTTTATTCATAAAAATTTGATTTTTATTTACAGGAAGGAAATCCGACTGAGATTATTATTGGAAGTGTTGCAGGGCAGTCAAGCAGTATTATTAACCCTGTCGGAGATTATTGGAACAAGGGAAGAGGCCGTGAAATTTTAGATTCCCTCACAAAGGTAATGTATGTATGCTTATAGTATGTAAAATCATTTTTTATAAATACAGGAGACATCGTATGTAACGAATTTTTGCCCATAGCGTATAAGGGAAAAAATCATGTTGTGTCAAGTTCTGCTTAAGATTTTATGATAGATCCATTTGAAAATCTGTTTAATTTCAGATATATAAAACCAATTTGATAGTCTCCGGTGATTCATTCCATCGAAATTCACTACATTTTTTCTCCCAATTTTTTCTGTAATTTACGCAGCAAATATTTCAATGTCAATAGATATCGATTCATTTTACCCCTAAAATATTGGATTAGATGTAAAAATTTAATATCCAAATCAAAATATGCAATTATGAATGCACGTTTAATTGTTTTAATGCTATTCGCATTGTTATTTTGCAAAATGGTTTTCATCGAATATATTTTTTTCCATTTTCATTCTATAGGATAAAATTGAGGAGCTTGTGGTTTCAACAGGAAAAGTTGTTCAAGATTCTACAGTTGATGCTATTGGCCAAATCTCAGATGTTACCCAATTGAAATCTTCAGAAGCATTTGATGAGGTAACCATATATAAAAATTGTTAATATGCACGTGTAGAAATCAGTAGCTATGGAGACATGAAAAATGCATGAAAGCAATATACCTTCCTTAGTACAATATATATGATATAAATGCATGTTCGAATTGAATTTCTCATTTTTGTAATTTCATGCAGGCAATTTTTAAGTTGATAAAATACTCAACTTTAGCTGACATATCCATGGCAGAGAAATAATAGATAAGATTATTAAGTCTCTTTTAAGCATTTATTATCTATTTTATACAGCTTTAGTTGAAGTATAACACGATATTTTAAAGTATTAAAATGCTGACACTCTGTTTTAGGTAAATTCTTCTCTAGGGCCTACTATTCTCGAAATATCCAAGGTAAATCTACATGATGTTCATATTTAAAAATATTACCAAAAAGCATTTGATACAGTTCAATTTCTACATAAAAACTGTATAAAAACAAAAAAAAATGCCATCTGAAAAGTTTTCCCATGAAGGGTTATTACATTCACAAGTCCTTTGTAAATGAATCCTTTGTCAAAGCATTGAATTATGCACCTTAATTTACTTAAACCTATAAGAAAAAATCGATTTTCGGTCTGGATTTTAATGCAGAGTTTTTTAATTCGGAAAAATCATTAAGGCACAATATCCTGTATGCGCTCTATACATATATTCTTTAGTACTTTGTTTCATATTTATTTGTTAGCTTCTTATAAATTTTGAATATTCCAGTACAACGTTCGCAATATATATTTTGATGAACATGCTATATAGCCTCATAAAGTTCTTTAGATATATGATGTATTTTAATGAACAATGTTAATAAGTGTAAAAATAACTCTAGTAGTAACATTACATTTTTAACTGTTCTTAAGGGTCAACATAACACTGCAAGTGTTATTGAGTTATGAAAGGTTGTATTGTTTCATATTCATGTCTAGACAGCGCAAAGGCTCTTGGACTATTCATATGGAAATATTCATGCTTTCATTGATAATTTGGTGGCCGATACATCCAGTAATGTAAATGCTGCATCTGCGAGTATCAAAAAGGTGTTGCATGTATTTTTTTATTTCAATTTTCCTAAAACTTTGGTTGGCAATAATATAAGATATTTATTCAAGTTTAAGAATAATTATTCTTGGACTTGAATGTAAAAAATGACGTTGCAAAAGCAAGCAGCTAAGCAACCACTCCAATACATAATGTCTGCTCTTCTTGCATCATGATTCATCCGTTCTTTACTAATTTAACTAAGTGTCATTTGTGGCTGGTCATATATTGTTTTGTGCTACTTATCTGTAATCGTAATTGTTGATACAATACGGATAGAGCAGAAACAGCTAAGAGAGAAGATATGAAAAGACAGAGTAATGGCATAGATTCAAGTACAAAGATATGCCTATCCACAAACATTATTCTAGATGTTTCTTCATTAACTGCATTTTCAAACCGTGGCTAGTATATGTGATAGTATACTATACTAGTCTGCATCAATATTAGTAATATATAACTTGTCGTGGCTAGCGATATCTTGACACGAATAGCTACTCAGAATAAAGACTTATTCAATCGAAATGCTGGGGGTCAGCTTTTTTCGTGTTCTTTACCGTTTTGATTCGTGAATTGTTTGTGAATTTATACATATATCAAAAATTCAAATTGAAAATAAGCTGAACTACTTGATTTTATATATGTGAATTATTGTTAATAACAGCTTTTATACTTATCAAATAATATGCATAGACATATGCATAAATATATTTATGATGTGATATGTAGATGAATTCATATAAAAATAATGTGTTGTATTGAAAAATTTAAATATATTTAAATATTTATGTGGATAAATGAACTGTTCATGAGTTTATCTCTATGAAATGTACTGAAAAATTGCTATATACTTATATATATATTGTATTTATTTTGAAATTCATATGGAGTAATCATTCGCCAGGTGCTGGCCAATAGAATCTACTACTTTGATGAGTCAGCTTTCTCAATTTCTTTTTTTATATCATTACACTATTGCTTTTATTATAAATTTTGCAAGTCAAATTACAGCTTCATCCATCGATTCTCGCTTTGAACATAAATACTTCCTTTCTTGCTATGAAAATACTTTTGTAAATTGAAAGTGCAGATTGATACTGCTGGCATGTATGCTTCTTTGTTGGATAGTATTGGAAATGCCCTTGCTAACGATGTAAGTGATTTTATATTCAAAGAAGTGCTATAGAAACTATAGCTTAATCAGATATAGATATCTAAATATAGATGCTAGAGTAGAATATGCTACTTCATTATTGAAACAAGACAAAATTTTTGAAAGCAACTAATGCGTTGCTAACGAAGGAAATTTTTTTTAAATGGATGAAAACATACCTTGATAACTTCTTTAGCCCATAATGAGTTCAATTTTGTTGAAATATCTAATTTCGGAATAAACTATGAAAGGTTAAATAATTTATAGTAATTTAGCGACTTATTATACACTTTGAACATGATATTAACGTCAAAAGGTATTTTGACTAGCCGTCATACAAGATGTGTGATATCGGTAATATGAACATTCTTTCAGCTATAGAACCTATAAAATTCAGAGCAATATTTACGAAGTTAGATTTCAGTGCTTTTGATAATAATGCACATATATAACGCACACGCACATATACATGCGTATGTTAATTTACCAGGACCTTCAGTTACGTTCGAGTAACGCCAATATTAACAAGAATACCATTGCTGCTCAGGTATTTTAAGCTCAATGCAGCTTTTGCTTAGTTTATTTATTGCGTAAGTTTTTGTAAAACGAGCATAAGCAGAGACATTGCTACTCAATATACGCTCGAATCTTGCCTACTTGTAATCCTACTCAGATATCCTACGTTCACCCTGAATTGCCCCAATGTTACCCAATTCTTCTCTAAGTAGAATAGTATTTTTCTCTTATATTAAATTTGTTATTTCGTTGTTGCCTAATAGACTTATGTCTTAATCCGTTGATTCTTTTTAGGTAAAAAAGAGTCAAACTGCAATCAGTAAGGTAGTGTTGGATGGATTTAATGAAGCTGCTCCAATTATCTTAAAAGAGGTACGTACGTATGTATGTAAATGTAGTTAGAATACCTACATTATGTAAGATACCCTATTCAAAACCTGAATATGAACCGTCTCAATTGAGGTACGCATTCAAACCCTTGCTTAAGGATGCACGAATTGAGCTCGAATTTTAGGTTAATGTGCCCGAAATTGTAGAACAATCAGCGCTAATTTTTTTAGAAAAAACATGTGGGCAATTGCCTCTTACAAGTCAGAGAATCGTACTTACACAATTTCATATCGATTTTGAGTCCTTAAGATTAATTCGGATGTTCCCCTAGTCTATCGAACCTGATATTTGCGGTAAAGGTTAATCCACCATTTGCATCACATTCTATTACACTGTTTGGGTTAAGGGCTTACTGCTAGATATTGTTCTGGCCAAATTAAGTTTTATTGAATATCCGTTTATATTAATGTCGAGCAGTATTGTGTAAAATCTTGTATATTAGAAATTATTTGAATATGCATATATATAGAGTATGCCTCCAAAATATGTTCAAGTTGAAATTTAATTGTGTACTTTAATTTTTCGATCTTTACCTAATCCTACTATCTCTTTCCGTCTTTCTAACTTGCTCTTCTTTTAGTTTTTTTTAAATATATTTTTATTCTAGCAGTAATAAAATTATTAATATTTGTTTTCATTGCTCTGAAATCTATGGTCCGAAGATAAGAAAATCTTCAGTATATTATTTTATGCGTATTATATGTATATTTTCATTGTTTTTTAGGTTAAAAATGGTCAAATGGAGGTAAATAAAGCTATAGCTACTGGTGTAAGCGTAGCTGTGCCATTCATTCTAGCAGAGGTGTGTACCTATTTATTCTCTTTCTTACATATATATGTAAGCTTATATGGTTTTCAAAAATTAGTAGATTTAATTATAATTTGTACTTATGCCAGCATCACATGTGAAGCATAGTTTTTATTATAGCATGTAACGTATAAATGGAATAAAAAATTTAGTTTATATTTTTCGTTTGAAAATGTGCAATTATGCTCAAAATTGCTATAAAAATTTTAAACTATTACAAAAATCAAATGTAAATCAATTGCAATATTTAGAACTTGAAACATTGAATCATACATGCATGTATATATATATATTGTTTATTTATTAAATATGTTTACAAATTGCTTATTTTTATGCTATTTCTATACCTTTTCAGTGTATTTGTTATTTATATAGCTTCATAGATACCTATTGCACGAACATAAGAGAAGATAATTCGGCTGACAAAAAGTAATATTAACTAGCAAGAGGGATTCACATTTATAGTGGCGAGTCATCAAATAAATTGTTTTTTTCCAGCTCACAGTTCATTTACTACAGTTTAACTTCTGCAGTTCATTTTTCAGTACAGCAAACTTTGGATATGAAAAATTCGCTTTAAACGAGATTTCATTTACATCGAATAGACAAAAAATTCATTCCGCGCTGACTATCGCCGCTTCAGTGTTCCATACTAGCCGATTTCGGATATAATGAACTTAATTGGTGGTTTTGGTAGATTTCTTATACCCAGATTTTACTCATTTTCATGTAAATGATTGCTAGTGGTAAACCTCCAGCATTCCCCATAGAACTATAGCCTTCTTCATAAAAGTTAGGGTTTTGGAATTTTCATTTCCATTTTTTTTAGTTAAATTTTTTGTCATTACTGCATAGGTTGAGGAATTTCGACAGGGCACTGATAAGTTTATCCAAGATGGACTGCAGCATGATACTATTCAAGAACTTCAGACTGCATTTTCGGTCAGTAAAATGTATGTCATACAATTCTAATTGTTTTACATGTACAGGTTAACTATTCACAATGATTTCTCAATGATCATGATTCACTGCAAGTGGAAATAATGCAAGAAAGACATATACGATAATTCTATATTTTCACTTCAATATTGAATGGGAAAAAGCTATGGAAAATTTTCAGAGGCAAAAATTAAAGCGGTGCAAAAAGAGATAGAAGGAGAGTAATACCTGTTATTGTTATCCATGCCTAGTCATTTTTGTTTTTCTCTGGCAAACTATTCTATACTATCCAGTATACTAGCCATTATTTGAATATGCAGTTTTAGAACAATTATATGTTAAAGCATAGTTGTGTAATTCAATGCTAATGTCACTGCCTTTTTCTTTCCTCTGTCTTTACCTTTCTGCGCTTTGTAATGTTATACGTTCACATTATTAAGCTGTAAAGGCTTCAATAGATGCGATGTACTTCAGCTTGCGACATATGTCCTAGTGGACTGATCCAATATCTCAGTTCACTTTGCAAATCATTTTCAGAGTGCCATAATAAATACGTTCCAATTTAAACAGTACTAGCTACTAGTACACTATTCGACATACTAGATTGTTGAGCCTCAATATTAGCTGACATTATAGGAATTGAACATTGCAAATTTTTTTACAGTTATGCCTAACAAGGAACTACTTTTATTCGTTGTATTTTACACATGTTTTTAGGCTTTCCTAAGATTTAATAAGCAATAAATGAGCATTTTTTTATCAATGTGCTCTTTTCTGTTGTATTGCATAATAATTACATGTAAGTTTGCTTTCACGTTTTATTTTAAGCTAGGAGATTTATTTTTATGTTTAGAACTATCCTAGTGTAGTAGCAAGTAATTTGGATCCTAATGGGTATTGGGAAACAGGGCGAGGTGCAGAAATAATAAAGCTACTAGGAAATGATAAGGTATGTATGCATGTATGCCCATCTGCGAGTTTGCCGATAGTACCTATTATATAGAAATGACTTCCATCGCCTATAAACTATAAATATATATGTTTCAAAATTTCAATCCTCTAATACTAGTATATCAAGCATTGCAACAAGCCCTAACACGTTTGATGATATTATTCGGTATAGTATATATAAAATAATTTTTCTTAAATTTTTGTAAATAAAGATATAAAAAGGATATTTCTTCAATTAAACTAATGACAAATTCTTCTTGTAAAGCATCCTTTTTGTAGTCGAAAATTGTATCATAATAGTTCAAATTAACTCTTTTTTTGAGGTAAAGTAGGATCATGAAGAAAAATACAGAATAGTTAATGACTTTTAATGTTGGTTACCCGCTTCCCCCAAAATACGAATAGTTTATATGCATGAAACCGATAAAACTGATTTATTATTTAATTGAAAATATACCTTATATATGTTTTTTGATGACGGTTGGTTTATTTAAACCAATCAAGAGGCTTTCTAAGATTATTTTACTCATGATATACGAATAAGTTTCAATCTCGAGAATATGCGCTCATGTTAAAAAGTAAGTCTTATTTGAGCTAAAAGTGGCAGAACAGAAAAATGCTGAATTGCTGAGAAATCTTGATATTTTATAAATCTGAAAAATGATTTTTGGCTTTGATGACACAGGTACACCAGTTTTATTGTATGAATTGGAGAGATGCTTCTTTAGATTGGAATATCAATTTATTTTTTCATTCTCCCCAAAAAACTGTAAATATTTACTGTGAATTGACGATTAATATGTTTTTTCCTGTTGGGATTTTCAGGACATTGAACTTTCGAATAGTGTTCTTGTGAATAATGCAATCAAAGAGTACTGGACTACTGGGAGGGGGGCGGAAATCATTAAGTCTTTTACTAAGGTACTTTTCTTATAGTATTAATTTCCGTATACCTCAGAATTACGAGAAATATTGATGCTGTATACTTAAACTACAGAAAACTTGGAATCGATACATGTTTGATATGCTCAGATCTTTTAGGCAGAGCACAAAAAAACAGAATAAGAGAGAGAATGTGTCAGAAAGAATCCTCGCATATGTAACTTACGTTCCTCCTAAAAAACGTGCAATAAGTTTATTGTTCTGTAAATCAATTGTACTTTTGTTGCTAAAATATAACAAAAAGAACAGTTTTGAGGCCACGTAAGCTACATGTATTGGGATACTTTTAGATCCAATTGAGAGTGAAAGCTCCAAATGGTGCAGGCTGATTGACTCATGAATGAATGGTTTTAGCATGCTTGCAATTGACAACTCTCAAAGATTACAGTTCATGTACAGTTCAATTTGTAAAAAGTAATGATAAAACGATTACTGTTTAAGCTACATACAAATTACTTTATTTAGCTCTTTATATGTAAAGAAAATTGCAATACCTTTATCAACTTCAGAAAATATAGAAGTGAAATAGACAACATCTCCAGGCTTAACTGGGAAAAAGTTGTGACATCTTTGTATGTTGAACCTTTGCCGTTGTAGTATAGAGACACCCTTGTCATTGGTTCAGTTAAATAATTACGGAATTATAATTGTATTAGTATTTTAGTTTGGATTAAAACTGTTTTTGAAAAATTAACTTTTCCAAAAATCTTAAATGCCCACAGAAATGTCCCGCCTTCGAAAAAATGGAAATAAACGTTGTGGCAAATAGAATAATTTATTATTCTACAGAATAGAACCTCTAAAGGGTTGTACTCTGTTAAATGTCGTGCTAGCCATTCAATATATTGTTATATATTACTTCATATTGATACTGACTAGTTGACTATAATTGTATATTGTATTGTAGTCTTTATTGAAGTATAACCATAGAAATTATTCTTCAAACAATCTTAAGTTGAAGTTGAATATTTTGTTTTTCAAATGAACATTTGCCTCTCTCAATTTTTGTTGTGCGCTTTCTAGCATAAATTTATCATCTTCCACCTAATATAATACCTAGGGGGTTGTTTTCGAATTGTACCTCTAGTCCACTGGAAATTTTATTTGAATAGACCCTCTTATTGTTATTTTTCATGTAGTTGGTACATCTTTTAAATTTGGGCCAATCATAAAAAATTCGAAATTTGTCACATAAAATCATTTATGGAGTTGAATGTGTAGAATAGACCACTAAAAAAAGATGGATTTAAAGAATAATTTCTACAGCACTTATTGTAAAAAATTTGAAAGTGTAAATGCATTGAAGACTTTTAAACTCATGATATATTTAGAAGTTCATTTCTGTTAAATTTCAGAATAATTTAAAGTTTTCGGTAATTCAGCGCTTTTTACGTTTTATGAGTTCAGGGTAGTTCGGATGGTTATGAGAGTGAAAACGGCAACGTCATTGTTGCAAAGTCTGGGAATTTGATTGGAGGAACAAAATTAATTGACCAATCAGAGGCCTCTTTTTTATCAAATAAGGTAAAATGTTAAAAAAAATTGGTGGGATCATCGAATGTATCCAATAAAAATACAATTTTGGTATTTTTGCAATTAAATATTGTGTTTTTATTATTGTGTTATTGAAACAATTGAATTCTAATAACTTTGGATGCTAGTTTCATATGAGAATATTGTAAGGCTGACAAAATAACAATATCTTGTCTAAAAAGTTATGATACATAAGTGAATAACACAGTTATATTGAATGACTCGCTGTATTGACAACTATCAGCGCTACGCATAAGTAATGCTGTGAAAGAATATGTCAATGTAAGATCTTATAG
Source organism: Vaucheria bursata (assembly GCA_032358265.1). Classification (NCBI taxonomy): domain Eukaryota; class Xanthophyceae; order Vaucheriales; family Vaucheriaceae; genus Vaucheria; species Vaucheria bursata. Next base: position 77,027 of record JAULBW010068880.1, on the reverse strand, counting down.
GCTCAATGTTATATTTAAAAATGCCAATATTTAGTAGGCACTCAAACTTCATTGAATTAGGCCTCTATTCAGAGACCAAATGAATTGCAAGTTATTGCAATAGTACCAAATCTTCATCATATCAATTCACATTTGAAAATATATTCGTAAACACTTTATTTGCGGCTGACAGTTCGATATGCACTTCAACATGAATAGTTCACCATGAACTCATTTTGCCTATAAAAGATTTATTCAGCATGTATCAATGGTCAATATCATGAGTATATCATATATTCATAAAATCTTTTAAAATATTTGGATGTTGATCCAATGTACAGTTGGGCTGGTACAGTGTATTATAAAAAGATAATATATTCAACAGATACCAATATTCAATTTCATAAATTCTTATTTTTATTTTTCTGTATTGTTTAGATTATTGAGTTATCATCGAAGATCGCTGCTTCAGTCTCTAAGGTATTTTCTTTTATGACTCATGCATGTATATCAGTACTTTGAGCATTAATAAAAAATTAGATGGCTCTCGTTTTTTATATTGATCAGAGTAAAAAATTTTAAAAAGTTGTCAATTAATAAATCATACAAGGTTTAACCAGTTGTTTCTACAATTCATAGCAAACCCCAACATCTTACAAGCAGGTAAAAAATAGTTTAGACCAATGATATATGGCGACATTTCAAAACATACTACATGTTTGTAGAAATGACCGAAAGTATGGAAAACAACTTGAAAGTGTTTGGACGGTACAAAAGAATTCATTTCACAAAGGATTTCCATTTTATGTATACCGATTTTTCCTTTGTCTAGTGTGGGCTTACTTCAGGTTTAGATCTATGTACAATATATCAAGTAAATTGATAAAGGTTTTGGGTCATTTTATGTATTGTTACAAAAATGTGATTTTTATTTTTTGTAGGAATCCGAGAGACTGATCGCTTATACTGGTTCTAATTTAAAGGATACCTTAGAGAAATCAGTGTATGTTACGGGGCAAGCTTTTGGTTCGTCAGCCAAAGGAATAAATACGGTATGTATTCATTCATATACAATTGGACGTACTATTATGATTTTGTAAGCAGGTAGAATCTTGTAAAGTAATTTTCTTAATATATGCTATTTTTTGCAAATTTTTAATCAGCTTTAATTACTTTGAAATTAGTATGACTACATGTATGCATGTTTGTTCTTAAGTCGTACTTGCAATCTGTATGAATGTATGTATTATTCCTTCAATAATTTTCTATTTATTCTCTTATGCATCGTTTTTTCTTCTGGGATAGTTTGTAGAAAAATCTTTCCTTTTCCAATTATTTATCATATATTTATAGTGCTACTTGAAATCAACTTTTCAATTCATATATATATAATGTTCTTTTAGGAATCTTGGATTAAATTTTACTATTCAATTTTTCAAACGATAATACATCTCTGTAAACATATATATATATATATATATATATGTATATATTTTTAATATTTACTTAAATCTCTGATATATATAAGCCATTAAATTTAAAATGCAAGTATACATGCATTTGCGTATATAGTAGTCTTTATGTAAGTAAGCCATACAATATGATACATATATATTGGTATGTTCTTTAGTCAATCATCTACAAAATAAAACAAAACAAAGAACTTGACATATATATGTGTAAATATTATTTTTAAGAATGTTTTGCATACTGACAGGTTGTTCAGTCCTTTGGAGAAGGATCGCAAAGGACTGTTAGAGGACTTTCTGATGAATTTGCCAAGGCAGAAGCAAGCATTACACGGGTAGCAGCTAATGTTAAAGATGTACAGGTTTGGTATATAATTATATTCGAAGTGGAATTTTCTATGCAAGTGAAATAAACTATAACTTTTGAGTTTTAACGTTATACGCTTTTATGTATATTTCAGTACGTGCATGCATGCATACTGATACATACTTGCACACAGTGGCAAAGCTGTAGGGGGGGGGGCTAAGGGGGGCTAGCCCCCCCCCCCCCCGTAATTGTTTCAACTTGTGCCATTAAGCATGCATCTTTGTGCACTTTTTGAAATTACTTTGTTAATATGCATGACAAACATAAATTGATTACTTTGTAAAATATGCATCTAATATAAAATATAAGTTTTTTTCATGTTTAATTTATACGTCTCTATCCAGTTGAATCCTGGCGCATTGAGTAGCAAGCTGCAGACAACAATTTCATCTATCGGCAAGGTAAATTATTCTTTTCTCCTTGAATTGAATTTATTCTTATTCAAACTGTTTTTGATAAGTTATTTCATACAATTGTAATTGAGATCTTCAACGTTTCGGAGAATCCCAAATAGGAACCCCAGTAGGATGTGTTCTATGCAATATCAAATTGATATAAATAAGGAAAAAGTTACCTGGACCGTATAAGCAGAAAATGCACTATTTAACTGGAATGGCCTTACAAAATTGATGAATACTCTGTTGCGTTTTTCGAAGTCAAATGTAACAGATAATTCCATCAAAATTAGCATAAGCGAACTGTTATTGGTTGATGCTATTGTTCTGATTGATGTAACTATTTATAATACTATTCTTTTTTCATCGGAAATATCAAGTAGAGCAGTTATTGTATTGCTGGGGCACAATCTAAAATTGTTTTTATGAATATTTATATATTTATCACGGAACTGTGATATTATATATTGTTTACCACAAAAAATTTTGCGACATCACGTGCACGCATGTTTAGTAAATGGTGAGCATATTTTTCCCAAAAATTTTCATGATTTTTGGTATTATTTGCTTTGAACTCTTTAGACAAAATTTAAGATTTTTTAGATGATGAATAATTAGGATACATTTTTTGAGATATTTTTGGCTTTTTATGAAAAATTTGAGTCATTTTTTAATTTTCAGGTTGAGATTGGCTTGGATGAGCTTCCTGTCAATACTTTAGTACAGTCTATAAAAAAGGTGCATATAAATAATTTATAGGAATACATATGCATAAAGATAAATATGTATAAATGTACATACTTACTATAATATACATTCATACATATGCGTTAACATATATATATATATATATATATATGGATACTTGGAGCTAAATTCATGCAACAATTGCACAAGCGCCGAATTCCATGTTCCAGTACAGTTTAAAAAGTTGTATTTACCATAGGTCATTCCAGGTTATACTATGTTAATTACGTGAAAATTCGTTGCATCAAATACTTTCAAGTTAATGCCTTTTATGATAAGGCTATAGGCTCTTACTAGAAATATTATTTTATTATTTACAAAAAATATATATTAATATATTCAAGTAAATTTTTTCTCAATATCTGTTTATGCTTATGAACTAAATAATATGGTCGAATGCCAAGAAGAGATTTTTGTTTATAACCAACTTGAGCCTTTTACTGTCTAATGGCTACAATATTGTAACTAAACTACAGAAAATTTTTATCAATTGTCGATTATTGTGCGGTTTAAAATTGACTTAACATGCACAGACGAATAGTTTAAGATCCGGATAATTCATCCCGAAAATTATGTTTTTTACCGAAATATTTAGAAAATCTGTATCTCTGAAGGTGCCATTGTTCTGTCTATATTATACTCGGCTTTATCTGTTTGCTTATTCCATACAAATTATTCACGCAGGGTACTTTAGAATGATCCGTTATTCAGATCTATAAATCAGGGTTTAAGTTACAGCTGAAGTTTTATAAAATCGATACATTAGTAACTAACATATTGTTAATAATATTATATACTTCATTATTATTCATTCGTTCCTCTAAAGCAAGTTTAACTATAGCTTTCGAAATTTTAATGAATTCAAAGCAATTAGCAAGATCCATAAATTTATGTATAATTATTAATTTTGCATTAAAAAATTATATGTAAAATAATAATCCAGCTAAAGCTTATATTCAATTTGAATATAAAAATAAGTGAATACATAATGAATATGTAAAGTTTCGTTGGCGAGACAACGAGAAAATATATATATATATATCGCCTTTGTTGTTCTAGAAATTTATTGTTTAGCTGTACATTCAACTAGGAACTAGTACACTGAATTGTGTACTATCTAGTGCACTTTACTTGTTTACATCAATGTATATAAGCATATAACTAGACATGTACTTGGATGTATTCAAAGCTTAACATAAATAGCATGCATATATTTTTGTGCGCGTAAAAAAATTTGTTATAGGCATGTACATGCGTTATAGAATTCAAAAATATTTTTGTATATATGCATAGGGTATTATTCAAGGAGGCCAAGTTCTTGATATTGCGAGTAAAGATATAGATCGTGGCAACACTGTTGCAATTTCGAGAATAAAATCCTCTACGCAAAAACTAACTGGCAGCTGTGCTGCACTATTTGAAAACACTACTAACAAACTAGGCTATATTCAAAAGGTAAATATTCCATTATGAATTAATTTTCCAAGTATAGAATATCAATTAATAACTAAATTATTTGATAGTTGCATTACAAACAAAGTCTTGTAGTTAGAAAGGATCAGTACGTAAATTTTTATTATAACTGTATTTCTAAATAAAAAATTGATTTCAATAAAAATTATATGCATGCATAAATGTAAATTAGCAAGTTAAAATTCAGCAAAATATCAGAAATTCAAAAAAAATATTCCATTTTTATATTTTTTATAAGTGAATATGTAGCTTATTTTAATCAATACTATATAAATATGTTTATAGTTGTATTTAAAAAGTTCCCTAATTTGTCCAAGCCTCGTACATTGAAGCGGTCTATGTTAGTCTACTTTAAAGCAAATAGTACGCAATGTATGATCTGAAATCGTTATTTGGCTCATTCATATCTATTATTTTGAACTTTCAATTTTTACATAATTATGGTGCACATGTATTATTTTTTAACTTGTAATTATCTAAACTCTTGCATTTTTAGGCATCGCAAAAATTGCTGCAATTGATTCCAGTGTTGAAGGTTCGAGTGATGCAGATACAACTGGATACATTAATTAGTCAAGATAGTATTAAGCTGCTGGTAGGTTAATATATTCAGATACAGAAATCATACGTGCATTCATACTGGTACATATGTAAACATCTATGTATACAAATGGGCAGGCGTAAACCACATATTTGTACCATTAGATACAGACAAATATGCATACATATAAATGTATTCATACAGTTGCATGCAGGCAGCCGGGAAAATCTATAAGTGTTCGTAGCTTTTTCTGTATAAGAGAGCTTATAATAATTGATTTGACCTCCTATCACATAAATGATCAAAAGCGTTAAAAAGCAGAAAAAACAAAAATATATATAAAAATTCTGAGTCTGATCTTTGAAAAATTGATCAGTTGACACGTGATAATAGTTATGTTTTATACTTTATGATGCAACCCCTAAAAATGCCAACTTACTAATATATATATAAATATTGATGCGATACTAGGGTAACCAGTTTGCAAAAGCTGCCATTGAGTTCTTTAATGCTGGTGTCCAAAGAGATACTGTTCAACAGTTAAAAGAAGCATTTCAGGTACGATGATGTCGTTATTTACTCTTAGGATCTTTTAAAATTTGCAAGTTCTTTTTGTTCATTTTTTTGTTTCTATCTATTTTTGTTTAGAATTATCCGGATCGAATTTCGAATCAGCTTGACAGATCAGGTTATTGGCGAACCGGCCGAGGAAGAGAAATTCTAGAACAAGTTAATATGTATAGATTAGACGTGGTAAGCTTTAGTATAATTCCTCGTTAAAGTAGTAAAATTCTATGTGGTAGTAATCTTCAGATTTATCAAATTTATCAGAACCACCGAAAAAGTTCTTTATATCCAAGCATCTGATGCTAAGTTTGATACAATGCTGTTATTTATTCAATTTGAGTGAAAATTATAGAGAAAAATTGTTGTATCCAATGTTTACTTTAAATCGTTCAGGCCTCCTTGAGGCTTCTCCTTTGTAGTGTAGTGGTTATCTGTTTGTTACTTACTGACAAATTTTTAAATCTTTGGCTTACTTTTTCCATCGAGTTAGGTCAAAGTATGCCAATCACCTTCTCTTTCGGATTTTAGCAGATACATTTTTTTGTGCGTTTATTTGTGAATGTGTGGGATAGGCCACTAAAAACAAATTTTAAGAGCAATAAATGCCTTACTAATTTTAAGGTTGATAAATATTTACAAGCACACATATATATATATATATATATGTCGCCAGAGAAAAAGTTTCAAATGGTCAAATACTCCGTAATTCAGAAGAGACTGCATTTTCATATTTCTACATAAAACAGAAGAATTTTTAACTGATTAGAATATGAAACATAAGTGTGCATGTTTGCCCTTTTAAATATGTTGAATCATTCTCGAAGGGTAATAAATTATAGTAAAAAAATTTGAACTATAAATGAGAATTTTGTTTTTTACTTTTACTCCTTAAAGTGATTTTTATGCATTTTTTAAATTTCAGCCATTTGTCCGAGTAAAGTGATTAAGATGTGAAGGAATTTGCTCGCATTGATAAATGAAGTTCTAATCTCCATAAAGATCATTTTTGTCGCATCTTTTTGAAAATACTTTATGGTATATGGAAATATTTTTTCTTTTATGATGTGTTAGTTTTTTGTGCAAAGTTATTAAGTTTATTTCTATATATATATATATATATATAGAAATTGCTAATTTATCTCAAGAGGTTTTTAACCATGTTTATTACATTTTATCATATGCACAATCTATTTCTTCTCTTCTATACGTTGTTCTTAGCTTTAAAGTGCTTATTGCTATAGCAAACTATATATATATATATATATCGCTATTTTATCTTTTTAACGTGTTTTTATTCTTTTGAATTACCCCATTGTTCCTAAAGTGACGTTGAATATTTAAATACCAACCTGAACACTTGGCTCAACCTTTTCATCAAAGGCTATAGCAATTAGGACCCAAATAGCATCAAGATTTCTACTGGTTACCATTTCCATTCAATATTGTTATCCGTTGTCTGTTTCCACGAATCTCGAACTACAAGTTCGCATTTCACTCTATAGTTTCAAACGATTCAGTCTATTTTCAATATCCTACGTGTCATTACAATTACATGGATTCTGTAATCATTTGAATCTATATGAGCTATGCTTCACTTGCTAGTACTACTCTACTAAGCCAATTAAAAGTATATCTCTTTCACATGCAGAGTAATTAAACAAAGCAACCTGAAGAATGGAATGTTTTAAAAAGAGTCATTTCAAACATGGGTAACCATGCTTACTATGCAACTTGTTTGCAACTACTACCTACCCGTATGAACAAAATTATTTGTATATGCATGATTTTGAACTGTTAGGATTGAAGTTATTGGTGCCATGTTATTGTTATTTGTACTTAAATTACATCTTCATCTTAAAAGTCGATTTCTATAAAATTAATAGTCGTCTATTCTATTGACGAAATTCATTCTTGCCAACAAAGTGGTACTACTTAATTTATACTATTGCTCCATGTTTTTTTATCTATCGTGCTATTCGAGTTACACATAAAGGTGATAACTAGTGGAATCTAACAGTTTGCCAAGAAAGATCTATAAAATTTGTCATTCAAATTAAAAGTGTTTTATCAGAGTAACTATAAATAAAGAAGGGACATCAAGCTATGCTCAAGATTTGAAACTGAACATTAATAAACTTTCAAGTGGAAACGAAGAGCTTAAGTAACAATTTTTCACAATTATCGAATACATACAACTAGGACAAGTTATTACAGGAGCAGATATTAAGAGGAAATTAAAGTGAAGGGACAAATGTGGTGATTAGCAGCAAAGAGCCTAAACTCACCACTTCCGATGCTTTTATAAGTGAGAAAAAAGTTGTGCAGTTTCCTCTTACAGATAGAAATTATTTTTGAAAATTAACCCTTGTACTTCATATTTGAGAGATCAAAGGTGCTGTATGCAGTCAATCAACTGCAAACGTCAGCATTTAGTTAGGCTGTGCCGTTTTTTGAAAATGATCTCCATATGATGTATTCATATTTATGTTTTCTGTTGCTTTTAAAACTGCTTTTGGAGATGTAAGTCATCCACAATTAGCAGCCAAGGAAATATTAAAACTCCACCAAACTAAGTGACCCACAATCCAGTACATCTCAGAATTCCAGCATCATACTACAGAACTAAGTTAAGCAGGTCCTGCAGCAAGCAAAATTTTATGTAGAAGTCTGAACAGCAATATCAAAGTATTAGATTATAACCAAAATTATCCTAAAGACTTGAGGTTGTTTTGTGAACTTGTAGATTGCATAGATAACTGCAGTATTTACTTTTATCAAAAATTACAAAAAAACATCTATTACATGATTCCTGTTGGTAATGATAAAAAAATATAATAGAGATAATGTGATTATTGATGCAACTTGAGGTTAATTGTCCGGTGCAGAATAAAAGCATCATTTTTAGAACAAACTGTGTTTCCACTGTGGAAAACCTGATGAGGCAATTTGAAAAGTGTCAGTGTAGAAGTAATTGTAACAATGCACAATGTAATATGATGAAGATTGGAGTTGTGTTAAGAATTAACTTTTATAATGAGTTAATTCCTTTTTTAGTTGTAGCTGCTGATATTCCTTTTGAAAGCATTCTTTAGTTGTGTCTAGTCACATTCTCAAAATTGTCTAGTCACACAGTAGTTCTCGAATTGCCAATGTTGTGCTGTAGTAGTGTAATCACTTCTCACAACACAGGTCAAGATATAATGTATATTTGAACTGTTACTCTCATATATTTTTTGCCTGCTTTGTTGTGTGTCACAAGTTGGAAATAGTTTTATTATTGGGTTAACATTTGCATAACAAGATGAAAATTCTATGGTATACTTCATTTGTGCTTTGTATATTAATGATATAAATCTATGTAAAGACAAATTAAAATTATATGACAATAAACTGACTGAGTAAAAGTTCTGGGTTGGAGTCAAAAGCGCTGATTGCAACTACATTAAAAAGTAAATTGGTGAGTTTGTAAAGATAGAAATATTCAATTCCAGTAATTTTGAGTTTCTTGCGTATGCACATATAAGTTTGGGTTGTGATTAATCTCACAGCTAAAGTTTTTGCAGAAAATCCTAGTTTGAAACTTTGTCTCTTAGAAGATCCAGTTGTATCCAAAGTTATGGATGAACTGCCATTACTCTTAGCTATAACCTCACATGATATGTATAAATTGACTGTTTATGGTTTCAAATTTGAACATAAATTCTTGTTGATGTTACTTATTCAAAAGTAATTTTAAGTGTCAAGTTGGTTAAAATCTTTTCATCCTACTCTTAATTTGAGCAAAATCATTAAGTATTAAAAGTGTAATGTGCCTAACTTTGGGTGCTAGTGTGGAAATTAGTAAAACAGCAGTGCATCAATCATTTGTAAATAACACTTTTGCAACCCTTTATTTTCAATATCTAATAAAGTTTTTTTTATAAAACAGTGTTTTATTATGTGAATATAGTCTAGCAGAGATTTTGGACAATTCTAACTTTCAATTTAGAAAATATAAAAATTTAGACTACAAAAAATAGTATCACAATTTTCAGTTGAGTCTTTACAAAGTAGGTCAATATTTAGCCTAAATACTGGATATGTGACAGGGAATTAGTAATTTATAGGATAAAAATATTGCTTTGAGAACCAATATGTTCATGTTATGAACCCAAATTAAAGCAATGAAGTCTTATTTGGATGAAGAGTTTCAAAAATATTATATGCAACCATCAACTTCTCCTGCAGGCACATTCATACTTTTTATGAAAAAAATGGAAACTTGTATTATAGACTAACAAGGACTCATCATAGTTATGATCAGAAATAGGTACCAACTTTCACTTATTCATGAAGTGTTATATTTTTAAATGATCGGATGTTTACCAAGATTGATCTTTATAAAGCTTATAAAATGGTTTGAGTTAAAACTGACAAACAAAAGACTTTTTTATGTAGATTTGGATATTTCAAACAATGTACTCTACCTTTTAATCTAAACAAACACACTGGCCATTTTTCAGAATTTAAAGAATGAGATTTCATATGATTTTATATATGTTTTCTGTTGTATATTTGGATGATATCACAATATTTATTATAGATACTTTAGTATATTCCAATGATCTTAACACAAAGAGTAATTCCTGTGCAAATCATAATCCTTCAGAGTTTTGCTAGTTTCCATTCTCTATTAAGTGCAAGTTATTTGAAGACAATTTTTCAACTATTGGATCTATTAAAAAATTGTACATTTATTGGAACTGGAAACTGTCAACTATTAAGTCAGAAATGAAATGTTTAAATTCACATTTGTTTTAAGATACACTGATGGTTTTAAACTGCATATTGTGGATATTGATGTCTTTTATTTTGTAATCAGTGGTATTCTATTGTGGATATTAATGTCTATTATTTTGTAATTAGTGGTAATCTATTGTAAGACAATAGAATTGCATCATTTATCGAATTGCATGTTATTCTCAAAAGTAATCATCACCTTAAATTCAATATAAATTTTACAATATGGAAATGCTTATAATTGTAGATTGTATTTGTCACAATATAGGAGCACACTCCTTAACTTTCATCCTTTATACGAAAAAGATCCTTCCAATAATATCCACGTCTGTAACGTCTACACCATGTTTACCATTCCATAGAACATTTTCTTTGTGTTTCCCAAATCTACATCTCCGATAAACGCCCAACGGAGTAACCCCATAATTCAGTATCTGGCCAATCAGTGCTTGATATTTATAATTAAATAAAAACATCTCTGACTCTTCTCTATTTTTACTCCAGTTATCCTGCTACTGTGCAGAGTAACGTTGTTGCTTTAGAGAAGCTTCCCTCACGCGTACATACAATATCATATTGTATAACTATACTATTTTGTCTAGTTTTTTGTATTGTTTTATTTTGCTTTGCACGTTGTGTTGTTTCTTTTATCCAATTCTTTCACAGTATTTATCAGTAGATGCCTTTCTTGGCATGGTGTATAGACCCTGTAACTATGGATGGACTATTATAATTTAGTTCAGTTTTTCATTCTGAAAATAAAATTGACAACTGGCATGATGGTCAATATATTTTGCAAAGTTCAACATTAAAATTTTATTTTAACCAAAACTTCAAAGTGGCAAATCTGATGCATTAGGTTATTATTTAGATTGCCAGCTTAAACCTAATGGACCTCATGTTATAAATTAAGAGCTAGCTTTATTTCCAAAGGCAAACTTTTTACTGGAAGTGACTCAATGTTGGGATGGAATGAGAAAGATAAAACAATAAAAATACTATTGCATACCTTTATATGGAAAAAGAGGCTTAGTAGAGGGGCAAAGTCCAATGTGTAGCAGAGAGCAAAGAAGCAGCAAAGCAAAAAAAATTGATAATACAAAATTTAGTTAAATTTGAGAAGAGTGAACAAAAACATATGACTGAGCAAATAAATATGTCTGTTAGCTCCTGTATGTTATAATTCTTTAATCAAGTGGATACTACTATGACTGAAACAGAAAATACAACAAGAAAGCAAATAATAGTATACTAAGGAACTGCCATCATGTATTACTGAGATTTAGTCTTGGCAACACATTTAGCAAGATATTTAAATGTAAATGATTATCAGAAAACAATCCTCAAGTAGAAAATACAGTGTACAAATCAATTCCTAATGCTATAGTATACTCTTTTGAATTGCTCTCAAAATTGGCTTTCCAGTGAATCTTGCTGAATCATTTACTTCATAAGTAAACCCATATTTTTTCATTAGCAGGCTTGTGATTATTCTAGAACTAATTGAAGTATCCCTTGAAACTAACTTTGGCAGAAGTAAAGCAAAGCAATTAAAGTATAGGCCAAATAAAGCAGAATTATAGGATTGATAACAATTCTAGTGTAATATTCAATTGGAGGTGAAATTTTAAGCATTGCAATAGAAGGTAAAGTAGGGTTTGAGAATCTGACCATTGTTGAAGAGGTATTGTCAGGATCTGTCTTCAATAGTTATGCATGGAAACAACACAAGGAAAACATAAATCAGATGGAATACAATGTAATATTAGATCCACAACATGTATTGCTGAGAGTGAATCTTGACATCTATTTAATCAATAGGCAAATACAAGCAATATTATCCAATAAACAAGTATATCCAAATGGAAAATATGGTATGATGAATCAAATCCCAACAAGTAATCTGACAGAAAACGTGTGTGTAGAAAAAAGTGAAGTTTCCAGAGAACCATAAGGAATATAACACATGGCATTATATGAGAGTGAAGAAAAAAATATCCATTATTAAAGAATTATAATCAAGTGTTGATATAAAAGATATGTAGAATGGCACAGTTGAGATAATAGGTGCAATGTGATATAAGAGGCAAAAAGGTGAGAAAATGCATTGGTGAAATGTAATTGAAAATGGGCAAACATAGTTGAGTAGCTATGCTGTAATAATTTACAGAGACAGCAGGACCAGCAAATATCCTGACACTCAAGGCTTGTTTGCATTATTTAATCAGCTAAAGTAGCATAATCTTAATACAAATCTTTCCATAAATTCAAAAAGAGTAGAGAAATCAACATCATTGGTGATTGCCATATGTTTTGAAATAGTATAGTTATTCCCAAATCTATGAAGATGAACAATTTGGAAGCACATTATAATTGACCTTTTGCTGATCATCTATTAGGAATCACTAGATTGAAGACTATGCATGTAGCCAGTAGTAAGGACAACGAGAGACACAAAGAAAACACACACAGCCAATAATATATTAATCCCTATTCATGTGTTGCCAAGAAAGAATCTTATCAACACAATGCTACTTGAAAGCACACACTTATGAGAACACCCTTTAAGAGAATATACTTTGCAAGAATGCACATATAAGATGAATTAAGCCCATAGAATCACAGTTCCATAACAGATTATGGCAAAACAGATCAGATCCAGACATCATCCTGGTATCAGGGGAGCATATAAACTTTTATTTCATTCTTAATAGTAACCTTCTCTTTGTGATTGTAAATTGTATGCTCATCCTTGTAAATGTGTGCCTTGGCCAAGCTTGAACAAATGAGAGTAGCTGGATTATTACCACCATAAACTATTTTGCCTTATCCATAATTTTTTATATCAATGGATCTTATTTATCATGGATTTGCCTTGGTGGTGGGAGGGGGGGAGTGTAGATTTTATCATTGTTGTGATCAACTACTTCATTGTAGTAGAACATTTTATTCCTTGCACCAAGAACTTAAATTCTTTAAAAGCAGCAGATCTTTTTTTAGTCAACTATCCAACTTCATTTTCTTTTTTGCACAATATAGTTTCCAATCAAGAATTTACTTTTGTTTTGCAGTTTTGATCATCACTTCTAAAAAATTTTCTAGAGTTTTGCAAAATTTATTACCATCCTATCATCTGCAAAAAAATGGGCAAGTTGATAGTCTACATCATACAATATTTTCACATTCATTTTGATTATAAACAAACAAACTGGGTATCATACCTTTTAGTTACTGAATTATGCTACAAGTTTTAATTTTCTGGCAATTAGAATGTTCTTTTTTTGCCTAAACTACGAATATGAGCCTACATTAAATTGATTCACTGAGATCTTGCCTCAGAGTCTGCCAGCAGCAAAGGATTATGTAATACTTCTTAACAATATAATATAGTTTAAGGTCAACTAAATATTACAGGAGTTTTCTAATACTTGGAGGATAAAAAATATCGATATGAAGAGTTCAATATTGGTTGGTTGATTTTAGCAGACAAAATATTACAACCGCAAGAATGTGTTTGAAGCTTGGCTAGAAGTGCTTTGGACCTTCTCTTATTGTTAATATGATTAATTCAGTATCTTATCAGCTATAGCTACCTTCAAGTATGAAATAAATACATAAATATATATATATATATATATATGTATATCATTTTTCTTGAATTGCTACTATTGCACCATAAAACTCCGGATTTACCATGATGCTTACATTGTTTGCTTCTCCCTATTTATATTGATGAAATCAGGGGGATATTTGCAAAGTCAACAGCATTGTAGATCTGAAAAAGATCAGAAATACTATATTTCAATATCATGGAAAGGTTATTCTGAATCCAAAAATTCTTTGTAGCTTCTAGAAAATTTGATCAATTGTTGCAAACTGGTTGCAGATTCTAAAGAGCATTTTAAGGAGCATGCTAGAATTTTTGGGTTATTGTTGCCAATTATATTTTTATTTGCATTTAAACTACATTTCTATCTTATGTTCAATTATTTTCAAAATAGCAGTTGTCTTTTGTATTGTCAAGATTTATTCTCAGCAATAAAGTGGCATTACGTAGTGCATACTACTTTTGCATGCTTTTTTCATGTTGTCAGGGCTACCTTGCTATTTGTGTTGCATAAGAATGATATTGAGTGGAATCTAACAATACATGTTGATACGTTCATATGATTATTGGCACCAGCAAGTATAAACAACACATTTTGTGAGAAAATACAAAAATGTGAAATGACAATGTTTTACAAATGGCTAAATGAAGAATACTTTGAATCACCACAATTGCACCTGCCTTTGCTTTACTTAAGTCTCTTGCAGTGCCTGACTTCAAGGTACTTGCACACATTAGAACCAATAGTGCAGCAAATGCAATTATTTAAAGAAATGTATCGTAAAGTACAACATATTGCGTTTAAAAATTGTTGGTTTAACCATTACACAAAAATTGAGTTTTTTAAAGGCATCACTCAAGAAGCAATAGTGCTGCAAAATGTTTGTGCATACAATTGTTTTGGTGACAATGCAGATAAGAAGAAGATTGCTCAAGTGGAAAAGTATTTAGGTTGCTTTGAAGTTGATAAAAATGTATTCTTTGTTTGATTGGATTTATTAGTCTTTAGAATAGTATTTATATGCATGATTTAAAATTGCTCAATGCTAAAAATACCAAACTTCTATATAATTTATGCATCCTTTCAAATTTTTGTTACAAGAGTTGCACAGTCATTAAACTTCGAAATGAACCAATGTTAATTTAGGTAATTTTCCTCAGGATTAAACACCAATTTACCTGATGTTTTTCAAATAGGAAACTGGCGTTTTGCTCAAGTTAAACTCGATATTTTCGAAAAAATTTTCTGCAAACAGAACAAATTATATTATCATGTCTATAGCTCGAATCATTACTTTTTGTTTCTTTGCATCCTTACTGACTGGAGGCGCTGGATTCTTGCAACAGTGTTCTAAGGTGCCATTTACAATTATGTCTTACTGTTTTATAATGGATAATGTTTCCAAATTTTCTATCACGACAAGCAAGAAAAAATTACATATTTTATCTTGCTTTTAAAGAAATGGTTTTGAGAAGATATATTTGTACCAGGTTCTATGTAATGTTAATGTAAGATATTTACGATATCAAGTGGATGCTTCAGAATTAAATGAAATTTAATCGTAAATTGGTTTTATCTCATAATTGTACTGTCTTCTGATTTTTCTCTATGAGTCGTGCTTTATCTACAATCTTTGAACATGCGATAAATGAACTGCATTTTATAGTATTCATTCATATGAACAAGTCATAGCACGAATATTTTATCTAACATGTATATGAAAGCATATGCTCTGCGTTGGCTTGATAGTCTATCTTTGTTAAAATCACTTTGTGAAATATTTACGTTTGCCCTATCTATTTTCCTTATAGCAATGTCAACACTTCTTGTTCTATTGGTCAAGTTTATTCTAAATTTCCATTCAGATCTTAAACAAAATATATAACAGTTTCTTTATGATTAATTTTCTAAATTAATTAGCTCTTAAAGGCATAAATTTTTGTTCATAGTTTTAATGCGTGTATAAATGATTGTTTGAAAAAAGCTAAAGCATCAAAATTTCAATGCATTCAAAATTTTTTTTTTCATTTTCAAGCATTATTGGTCTTATTTTTTAGCAGCAGTTTGTCAGCTCATTCACCGGCTCAAGCAGAGCTGTAAGCATCCATAGTTCATTTAAAAGTGTTCAAGTTATTGCCATGTCTTCTGCTGAAATTGAAGTAGTAAACAACCCAACTGATGAGCAGCTATCCAGCCTAGGAGTTTTTAATTGGAGTACTTGGGGCTGTGGCATTTCTAATGTAAGCACTTTGCTACACAGCGAACTTCGGATAGAGCAAATTTCTATATCTAATTTCACATATGATAAATGAACGAAAAGTCAATTATTTGGATAAAATGAAATTTGGAGCAAGAAAATGAATTAGGGTGCCCCGAGACATTCGTTATATGCAAAGATTACTGTTCTAAGTGATTTCATTGATTAGTGTGCTATTGGGGTTTCTCGAATTAACGCAGTTTCTTAATAGACACAATATTATAAAATGTGGGTGAAAATTTATTAAGCATTTTTTGCTGAAATTCAATATTACTTCTAATGAATGTGCGGAAAGTTAATATTCAAATGAATTAATACGGTGATTGTATTTTGTATTGGCATCAAAGCACTTCTATGCGCATGAAAAGGCACCTTTGTTAAGTCAAATTATAATGTACAGTACAGATAAAAAAGTAATTAAATTTTATGAATGTTTGAAAGTTGTCTCTTGAATATTTATTTATAGTTTAGGATTATTTTGAAGATATCTTTTATTTGTGCATACTAGTTATAATAAATCGGCAACCAATGCTTTATTTTTTCTAT
The DNA here is from genome assembly GCA_032358265.1 of Vaucheria bursata. Classification (NCBI taxonomy): domain Eukaryota; class Xanthophyceae; order Vaucheriales; family Vaucheriaceae; genus Vaucheria; species Vaucheria bursata. Next base: position 60,299 of record JAULBW010068880.1, on the reverse strand, counting down.
ACTTGCATATTAAAAATTTTGTATATACTCAGAAATTCTTCGATTAGTATGCTTTCGATTAATGTATTTCTCAAGTTAACACTGTTATTAATTAACACCAAGTTTCACTTAACGCAAGTATTTCTCAATATAACTTATATGTATATATGTATTGAGTTGTTTTTGTATGCCTATGAAAATAAATATGATTTTTTTAATTCTTGTGTAAAGTTTCCTTGGACTTACGACGAACAAGAAATTGCTTATATTCTTGAAGGTTAGTACTTATGTTTGAGTCTTTAATTTCTATAAGTATTTAATTCCATATGTAAAAAACATTTTTTGCTATGAAAACTTGAAGTATCAGCAGAAAAAGCAAAGGGATATTATCAATTGAAGTGCATGATTTTAGAAACGTATTCTGTAACTGTTTGCTCAAATAATGGCTAGTATACTGGATTATATACTATACTAATTGCTATCGATATAAAACCGATATGTCACATTCATTAATTTATGTCCTACCCTTTCTTTACTTAAAATGAATCAATTTTTGGATGGTTTATTCTTTCTTTTAAGCCTTTGTAGCTTCAACAGTAGGTTAATGATATCAGTGGCAACTGTCAGCCGAAGCACCCATTTAGTTTATAAACTGTCATAAACTATCAATTTAGTAACTGTTAATTCTTTGTTTTGCAAGTTGATTCACTAGTTTATCCATTCGAAATATTATGTATTCATTCATTCATATAAGCCTTAAAAACTTTTTTGTACAGGTGAAGTTACGGTAACTCCTTCAGATGGGCGTAAATCGGCAAGTTTTGGAAAAGGTGACTTGGTGACCTTTCCAGCAGGAATGTCGTGCAACTGGGATGTGAAAAAGGCAGTTTCAAAGCACTACCGCTTCGGTTAATGTGCAAGTTTCTACCATGAGGTTCATTTCAAACAGCTCATAAAAGTTTTTACGCATTTGAAAAATGAACTTAAAGGATGTGAAAAATCTAAGTTTCGGGATTTTCTTCATTTTTAACAAAAAATAGAAAGCAATTTAAAAAATCAATTTTGCAGCATATGAAGTCATTGGCAGTAGACCGATCTTGGAAAAGTCCTCTATTCGAACTGAAAAGTTGTATGGTGAGGATTTGAACTCTGTGATGCTTGTGATATTATTTACTGAAGATGAAAATCTATTTATTTCTGTAAAATTTAAAAGCAAACGACTCAAGTTTTGGATGCAGATTTTCTTGGATTGTAGCGATGAAGGCATTGAATCGAAGGATTGAACCTCCGAGTCTGCGACTAGCAATATCCACTAGCATGAACTACATTCAAACTATTTCAGGTTTAGCTGCAATGATAGTATTAAAATGTTGTATTTCCTTTTTGGTGACCCTAACCAGTTGTATCATTGACTGGTAAATGATTCCATTTACGATTTACTGCTTCTACTCGTGGGATGCCTAATTTTAGCGATATGTTCTTAAGATTTGATTTTTTCGTTGTGAACAATTAAACTCAATGTTCCCAGCTTTTACGATCATGAATCATGATTTGGGAGGTAGATTTTTTTGACAAAAATTTTTGGCCACATGTTAATTATGATATTTTTTACATTTTATGAGTACACTGGTGTACAGCCAATAACTTCCTATGCCAATAATTCAGATGCTCATTTTTTCAAGGGTTTGTCTGCACTTTTGATGTTTTAGCGATAATGTTTAGAGATCATTGTGAAGGCTGGAGATATCTTCTTTAGCGGTACAAGTTAAAAATTTCTTAAATTACAGTATTCGATTTATGAGATTATTCCTAGCGTTCAAATTTAGATTCCATATGATTTTTTCTTCATAATCAGTTAAAATTTTATGAACGGAAGACTTAAATAAATATAAAATTCTGAAATACATCAAGTTTTCAGTTTATCGTACAAAATTATTACCTGTCCAAAATACATCAATCCATCAATAGTTTGTACTCCAAATTTATGTATAATTAACAAACGATTTCGAAAAAGCATAAAAATAATAAGTAAATGATTTCAGCAAATGCATAATATGAAAAATACTGAAATATAAAGATGTAAATATTTTCATTTTACTCACATCTACGCAATACAAACTCCGCATGTTTCTTTAATCGCCCTTCGTTGAAAACAGTTATGTATAAATATAAAGATAATCAGTTTGCTAGTATATTCATCGGTACGTAATCATAAAAACAATTCTGGAACCCCCGGCAAGTAATAATATGCATATACTAACATTACAGCAAATCCAAGTCCAATGAAAAGCTCAATCCACGCTACATTACTCCACTGACGAATTGTTAGTTTCATTATGCTCGTTAACTGCTTCTGAAACACCCTTCCTTCTCGTATGTTATCTTTGGATGCCACAAGGGTACCATCCTCTTTACACGTGGCGGAAAAAGCGAAATGTCCAGTATGTATTTTTCGCCTAAAACACATACGATAACCCAATATTCATATGCATATATGCTAAATTACAGTAAAAATCTTTGAAAAAATTAAACAAAATTGAAACGGATTCACCAATTGTGTAAAAGAATAGAAAGCTCCTGAAAACTTATTGCTCTCTATGAATTATGCCGAAATCAAGTATGTACGATCTTTTTTTACAGAATTCGTTAATGAAAAGTAAATTATTTGGTTCATATACGTATCAGAAGTAGTTATTTATGTAGTAAAACATCGAATGCAACGAATCTGTCGAACCCATCGAATTGATTCTTTATTTCCGAAAAAATTTGAATCTGAATTGACTTTTCCTTTTATTCGTTACAGGCAAAATCATCTAAAGTAAATCCATTATTTTCGAAGATTAATCATGTACGATACGTTCAATCTGTCAAGAATTAGTTTACTTCTATTCTTTATTTTTTTTTCAGCCAATGCCAAGGCAAAAGATAATCTTAAAAGTTTATCTTCTATGTATGCATAATACTCACCAACCGATTAGCTTCAAGAGTCCCACGAAAATCATAATTCTTGCGATATTTAAAAATAAGTATATTCCCATCATTGCAAGAGTATAAATGTGGCCATAAAAAAAGAGACCTTCTAAAAAGCAACCTATTAGCATATACGATATTCAAATATATCTATATAATTGATTATTTTCATTGATCATCTAGAAAAGAAATATTTAGAAAACTTTTCTATTGGCTGAAGCCGTTCAAGTTTGTTTGGGCATAAAGTTTTTGAAGGCCATCCTATGGCTAATATGTACATTCATAGATGTTAGTTTACAGATCTAATTCATTTGAAATTTCAAATGTTCAAAACATTGCAGCCAAATTCTCACTGACATATCATCAGCAACGATATATATCTATCGCTAAAATTTTTATTTAGAAATATCATACAAAATATATTACATAAACTATTAATTTAAAGATCAACCCTAAACTTATTTGGGACAAATCAACAAATCAGTTCAATTCACATAAAAAAAGCGGTTACATATGAATATAGCCTAATAAATGCAAGTTCGGCCAAAAATTAAAAGCTGCATGTATTGCTTTAGTTGATGCTTTTTCATTAATGCTGAACTGTTCGTAATATAAACCATGAAAACAGTTCAATTCGATACAATTCTCTTGAAAACTGTAACCGGAAAATACAATGGGATATATATGAATGTAACCTAATACAAACGTGTACGGTCGTAAATCAGGTTCTTTGCACGATATGATGCAGCTTGGAATCTCAGAACAATTTATTAAATTTTCTACATGTAAATCAAAATTCGTGACCCCAGGGTCACATGAAGAATCCGAAATCTGTAAAAAACGACAAAAATATTAAAAGAAGTTTTATTCTAACATGCTTTCTTTATCACTGACCTGCGTATGCATGTATTATGATATAATATGTAGAATAACAACCAGCATTTTGACATTAAAATATGTTGAAAAAATAAATTTATAGTAGCATAATAAAATATAAATATTGTACACCATAGCTAAAACATACGCAATGAATAAATTGTCCATGTAGTGACATAATTACAAGTATTGCATAAAAATTGTAAGAAATATTAAATTTTTTGTAACTATAAAAATACTAAAAAGCAAGAATGACATAATGAAATATTCATATGCTTCATGTATCATTGACCTACGTAAATGTATATTATGACTAGATATTAAATTTCTAATAAAGCAAGTAGTTTGCATGAAAAAACAAAAAAATAATCTGAAAGGAATATAAAAAAATAATCTGAAAGGAATATAAAAAACTACTTCTCATGAAAAAGAAGTTAGTGCACAACAAAAATATACTAAATACTTGCAATCGATGTATATTGAATAATACTTCATATTTGTATACAACTTATATTTCTATACAATATATTGTATACGCAAGATTTCAAATGGATGTTTGTATACAATTCATATTACATATACGTAAATAACGAATAAACGTATAATGGATATTTGTATACAATTCATATTGTATATTCGTAAATATAAATTTATGCGCAAAAATCCGGCATGCACCTATCAATATTCAGATGTATTATCGATTTAAAGTAGTACCTGCTCGCTTATTTTTGGAAAAGGTACATTTTCTGAAATGAAAGGGCAATCATCACGGTTAGGTACATAACCATCACAATCGGTATACCCAAAATCAGTATAACCGCAACAAGCAAAGTTAAGCTGATTTTCCATTGCGGTGGAATCAATGCATTCTTTATAATCAAGAAACACTCCTTGGTGCTCTACAAATAGCGAAAAAAAGGTTAACAAAAGTAAAAAAATATAGAAAAAATGTAAAAAAGGTAGGAAAACATAAAAAAAGTAGTTTCGGGTTTCAACTGTAAGAAAGTTGTCAATGCGAAAAAAACCAAAAATTAGTATACATAATTTAAGAAATAAAAAAAAATTATTTGGTAATTATTAAAAAAATATGCCTGGATGAATAGAAGCTTCAGTACATATTCTTTGATGCATGCATAAAATAATGTAAAATTGAACCAAATGGGACAATTAAATCTAAGCTTTTGCATATTTACATAATTTCAAAAATACTGCCTTAAAACTTACCTTGCTGATAGTCACGAAGAATATCCATTTGAATTTTTTGCCTTGTTGTAATCTCAATAACATTGGTTGTAATATTATTGCAAACTCGTTCCCTGCAAAAGTATACGTACATTCATACATACAACTATTTACATCCATTATAGTATATCAATATAAATCATACTAATTTTATATTGTAATATTGAGTATCAATTAACAGAACATGCTTGCAATACATATATATATATATATATATATATATTTGTATACATTGAATTTTTCAGCTAAAAATTTTAAAAAGACATATGTATATAGATTCTAATTCCTGAGAAAAATCTCATTTGAGCAAAAAGAAATTTGTAAAGCTATGCAGAGCAGATGAGTAAATAAACTAGCACATTTTGGTTAAACTTGTGGATTAAAATATGAACACATGCATACATTGAAATAGCGTAATCCTTTGCAAAATCTCTTTTCATCTCATTTGCTTCAGCAGTCACGTAATTATTTGCTTCGAGAAAAAGAACCTTTAAGAAATGATAATCGTGCCAAAAATGCATTAAAAATAAAAAATAATTTATTTTGCGGAATCATAAATATCAATAATATTTTCAAAAATCTACAAAATTTATCATATTTCAATACTCATAAAAGCTATATCCATTTAAATTCAGTACTATACTGAATATATGTATAAATTTGTGTCTTTCTGAACAGTATGCATCAAAATATCAAATCTATCTGCATTCCGAATTTAAAAATATATATGTATACATTGGAAAAAACGATAATCAATAGAAGTAGAAAGGTCAGGAGGGAAAGAAAAAACTTTAGGCTGATATTAACAATTGGCATAGATGACTGCACACAAAAATAGTTGCAATTTCAAAGTGCACATATTAGTTTTCTATTAAAGAGCAATTTCAAATCACATGAAAAGTCACAATTTTTTAAAATTATTCCAATGTTCATCGATCATACAGCTATATCAATTTTACCTTTGTCATAGTTGAGTCTTGCCTAGTCTTATCGACACATGCTGCTTCAAATTCATTATAAAACGGAATCAGAAAAATCATGCTTAATTTTATAGACACTGGAAAAAAAACAAGATAAAATAAAAAATATTAAATATATATATATATATATATTTATGAGCAAATGTATGCATTAATAAGTTTGCATGTGCCAGAAAGATTGCATCAGTAAATATGCATTGCTATATATGCACTCTTAAAGTACAGAAAATTTCAGTTATAAAATATCTGTCAGAACCACCAAATCCATTGATTGTATCCAGAAATTTGAAGTTCAATTTGACATGTATTACTCATTCATATATTTGCTATGTCAGAATTGTACTGTAGTAACATTATTCATATGCATTGAGCAAAAAATACATAAGCCTATACATATGTAAATAAACGTACCAATCCAAACGATCAAAGCCAATACAAATGGTACTGTTGGATGATAAATTATTGTTCTTAAATATCCTAAATAAGGTATGTAGTATCTTTGATAGAGACTATCAATAGTAGCATGTGCTGTAGGGATCGATAAAACTAAAAAACAAAAAGTATTAAAAAATGGAAAAAATCATTAAAACAAATTGTTAAAAAAAGAAGTGAATGCATATTTTTCTACTACTATTGATAAAAACGAAAAAAACAACTCATTTCAGATGAAAATACAGTTGCAATTGAACTCTCCTTGTAAACTATTTGTTTACATATCCATCAGAGAGATTTAAAATTTCAAAGCATATAAATTTGATGCATGAAAAGATATGCCACTTAAAAAAAGTACAAAAATTATATCAACTGTAAAAATACATGAAGTTTTCCAAAAAATAATAAATTTTACAATTGAATGCATGAAAAGCTTCAAAATAATACATTGATTGTACACAAAAAGAAGGTCTAAAAAAGGTTTGAATGAAATAGAAAGATAAAGAAATCATAAAGAATAATAATGCTTGCAGTACTTAATAATTATACAAAAACATTTATGTGCGCATGTAGAAATGTACATAAAAAAATATGTTGATAGTTTTCAAATGCTTACAGTTTCCATTCCCGTATACAAGATTTTTAATCTGAAAAAAGAGTATAATCCATGCAAGCAAAGTTACTCCCAAAAAATATTCATATTTCATTTTACTTTCAAGTACAGATTTACATGCATCATACAATTCTAGTTTCTCGCCATTCATTGTCCCATTATTATTTCCTTCCTTAGCACTGAAAAATTTGATAATTAATAAAATTTAAGCAAATATATATTGATAAGCTTGTATACTATATAATTTATATGCAAAGTTTCACCGAATTTCTCAGGAGCACCAATTTTATTTGCTCTAACTGAAAATTGTTTCAAGTTAATTTAGTATATCAAAAATTTACAGTATAGAGTACTGTATACATTCATTAATACATAAAATTATACAGTTAGAGTAAAATCAGAAAATAACATTTTGATGCATATCAATATATATATATATATTTATTAGTATTTATTAATCCATTTATTGAGAAAATGTACCTGCAAAAATTAGTACACATATACATATATAATAGTAATTATATCTTTTCTTCTAGAATCCTTAATACACTGTAGAAACACTGTTTACAATAAATTTATATAATATTGCAGATATACATGAACTGTGTACACCATGAGGACATTAACACATAAAATATTATAAACATTTATATGATAAGTACCATTTAGAACTTATATGCATATAAATATTAATATAAAAGATACAAACTAAGAGACATTGTCTATTTCGTCTTGCGACTATCTCCAGACTACAACAAAAAAAAATTTCATACATATGAATGAAAAATCATATATGTATATTTATATTACCTGTTTACATTCTTATTTTCTTGTATTACAGTACTATTAGATACAATATATATATCGTCACTACATAAGTATATGGAATCTGAATTTTCTTCGCTAGAATTGAGCATTTTTGTTGAAAGCAAATATTGATCTGAATAGAGGGCATAGTCCTTTATTTCGTTTTCCAAACACTCAGTTTCAAAATTCAGTTGTAATTCATAATAGTCCCAAACAGATTCATATCTAGATAAGAAAAATAACATATGCAAATAAAATAAAAGTTCATATATGCATTGAAAATAGACGCATGCAGCAGATGTCAGAATGCGTACGTACCAGCATATGAATGTATTATAAATATGGGTATGTTTGTATACATGTATTTATTCTACTTGTATCAAAATATGTGTTTATAGAAACTTACTCTGAAAGGCTATTTATGTCTACTTCACAAAATCTTGGTGGGACATATTCAAATGCTCTAAATTCTTCAAAAATAATTTGTACATTTTTTTCTGATTCTATCTTGTAGTCCGACACTTTTTCATTTGTTTCATATGATAAATCCGCTATATCATCCTTGTACTCTGAGTAAATCCTAAATATGCAAGAAAAAAATAGTTAGGCCACACGTGTGAGAAAACTCATCAAATTTACATATATCTATATATATATATATCTTAAATTAACGTTATTTCATTTTTCTAAAACTGCATGTTCTTCACTGCTGCTTTATCAAAATTACTTCTTTATTCAAAATATAGTGCTATTATCAAACAAACTATGGTGAAAACCAATATGAAATCCATACTGAATGTTAAATATATACAGATATATTTAAAGAATTACCCCTGAATCATGAACCATATATCATCTAAGGTATCATAAATATACACATTGTCTTCAATTTGAGGTAAATCAGGAATAGCTGTTTGCATATCTTTTTCGGATATCGACTTCCATTCATCTATACAAGACAAAAAGTAATATATAGATATTTTTACTTCACAAATAAATAATTTAATTGTAAACCTCCATTATGCTGCGATAGAGATATAAAGAGGATAAAATTAACTACTCGATGGAAAAAGTCAAGCCTACAAATCATGGGGTACTGATCGGGTGGCAGGGGGGATTAAGATTAGTTATTAATAGTACACATAGAGGTTGAGACAGCAGAAAGAGAAGATAGGAAATGACTGAGTGATATTATGGATTAAAGTGTGCAATTATACTTCATGCAATCGCTCTAGAAAATTATCCTGTAACTGAAATATTTAAATAATGGCTAGTATACTGGATAGCATACTAAAGTAGTCGGCATCAATGTAAACAAACATAGCTAACTATATCTAAGTATGCATCATGAAATTGCTTTTTTTAATGCTTTGATATATGAAGCATGAAGTGTTTTCAAATATAAGATTTTTATGATATCGCTAGCCATGCCTAGTTTATTTGTCTGTTTTCATTGATGCCGATGACTGTAGTGTACTATCTAGTATACTAGCCATTATTTGAATATTTCAGTTACAGAATAATATACATTCTCTATTTTGAATAAGTAGATGCACACTTTATTTATAGCAAACGTCGGATATAGCAAATTTACCGTTAATGAATTTTTACTTATTATGAAATAAACTAGAAATATTTGTCACGTTCAGCTTCAGCGGATATGACAAATGAATTGGGTAGTCCTGACATATTGGTTTTATCTGAAGTTAACAGAAATATAACGGTAATGAAATCTTGTACATAAATATTTACCTAATGTAAATATCACAAATAAACATGTATTGAAATATGCGCATATAAAAACTTGATTAAATGTATGTCAGTAAATATATATATAATTAATTTATGATTAATATGTATACAAAATATATGCATCATGTAAAGACATACAGAATACGATACGTGCATACATATATATAGATGAAAATTATGCATAATTTGCTATCTATTCACCTGAATTATCTGGAACGAGAAAATCAATTGTAGCAGAGCTAATACTGGATAATATATGATAAGAACTATCATAGTACTTTTCTACGTTTTCGTACGAGGACTCTGCACTTTGCTGTTAAAATGGAAGAAAGTTATATATATGTATACATTTCAATTTAGATCAGTCCAAGCTGACTTTATAAAACTTACTATGTTTATGCTATAGTTAGTACACAGTTAGTCGTGGGTTCAAATCCCACCCATGGTCATATTGTGAAATAAAGCTGATAATTGTCCCACTTTGCATAATATGATTCATAATTGTATATATGCATGCATACATCCGTACATGCACATATACTACAAAAAAAATCTATTTAAAGAATACATGTATAAATACTAATGCATGAATATATAAATAAATACATTTAAATACAAAAAATTGACAAATGTATTTTACTGAGAAACTAATAAACTATGTAATACGCAACATTGATATAAATACTAGCTCACCTGGTACTTTTTAAACACAATGGCGTAATTCGAAATTTGACTTTTACACGTTGTTAAATCCATATGAATTTTTTCCAGTAGCTCATCTAATAGACGTCTGGCATTTATATCATCTTTACAAAAGCTATCAACATTCTGCGAGAAAAAAGAATATATATGCATATATAAATACAAAAAATTCATTTCCTAATTATTTAGAGAGAATTTTAAATATTCCACAGTATAAAAAATGTGAATGTGCAATCATATCTGTAAACAATAAAAAATTGTACAATATTAAAATCTATATGTATGCAAGTACATTTACCTGTGCTCTTGGCGATAAACATATTATCAACTGTTCCACCATCTCTGCAGTATAATATTCTTCTTCTTTATAAAAAATTATGTTTTTCTCGACAGAGTCGCTTAATATATCTTGAACTCTAGATTCTGCTGTCGCCGAAATTGCAGTCATATCTTGAAGTACTTCAAAATCATAGCTGCTACGCTCAATTGCAACGTTTCCGAGGGTTTCAACTTTCGACTGAAATGAATGTTAACCGAATGTATTTTACAGAAACTATTCAATTTTAAAAGTGGATGAAATTATAAATAGACATGCGAGTAAGGTGTCGGTAAAAATGCATGAAAATACAAATGTATGCAAATGGACGTACAAACTTAGATACATGATAATTGTTCATGTGCATTGATACAAATATACATGAATAAATATGCACATGTATTTATCTGTACATAACGAAGAATTGATACCTTACTTAACGAGGTGTACGAATCAGCCGTACCATCAAAACTCCCATCTGTAATTCGCCTTTGAATATCATATCCCGAGAAAAAAAAATTTTCACATTCAGGGGTATTCTTTACTGGAGGTGTAACTCCATATATGTCTGAATACTGAACTATAGTTGCATTTATCATTTTTAAACTCGAGCTGCATTGTTGAATAGTATCTATCGACTCAAGTGTTGTTCTAGAATTATGTTCTTTAGCTTTTTCTATGAAGCTTCTCTTCGCAGTATCGTACTGATTTAAATTGTGCTGACATTCTAAAATTTGGCGTTCGACGCACGATTCATAAAAGGTGCGTTCTGCATTGATTAACTTGACTGTGTCAACCTATAAAATAAGAAATAATTCCAAGAAATATTTGAAATATTTGCTCCATCGAATTGCAAAGACTTGTGTGTATTATTCAAGTCTACAAAATTTTTGCCATAACAGGTTAACATGTTAAGGTTAGCGTGTTACTATATTTAAATATAATGGCACATAACAGATAAAATAAATCGTAAAAGTTGCGTTTACCTTTTTGTATGATTTTTCAGTTAATTTTTCTGTTCTAATAGTTATACATATATATATATATATATTTATATCACATTAATCAACTTTATTTCTACATGGTATTGATGACTTTACACAGTTTTATAAAATTTGGTTAGCATTTAATTATCTATTCATTATATGTATATATATATATATATATATATATATTAGTTTTTAGAAAGAACTTCCTTAAAATGAATCATACATGAGCCATATGTAGCTTTATGTGTCGTTTTGAAGAGCAGGGGAAAATTTAAAAATTTCTTTAGAACAGAGAAGATTTTCAACTTTTTAAGGTTATGGAATGCAGGTAATAGTTATGATTCTAAAAGTTTCTGTAACATTGAATTTAGCTTCAGTAAGAATGCAAAGATTGGAGTAATTTGAGAAACGAATGGATACAGTTGATAATCCATAAATTGAAGGTCTAGAATATGATAATTCTATTATTTCATTACTTCACACTCGGTCAACATCCTTTTACCGGAGTTATGTATTAGTATCTTCAATCCAATATATTCGATTAACTGATAGTTTTTGTATAACCGATAATACAAGTTTATGGAATATATCTGCAATATTTATATATATATATTTATATGTACATTATTACTGCAAAAAAGAAGGGTAATGATTTCTTTAAGTAATTTTATGAGGTATTCAACTACAGATAAAATACTATAATATACTCAGAGCAATAAGTTAGCAGTCGAGTGCTTCTGGAGAGAAAATGAACTTTTTTTTATCTAGAGCACTATTTCCTAGTTAAAAATGCAAAACGAGTCATCATTGGAATTTTATTTTATATTCATGTAAATTAGCTCGATCACAATTAATATTTATTTCAACTGGCCATATTTTCAGGGGTTTCCGTAATCATTCAATTTTTCAAAAATGCGCACTGAACCTTTCGGCTATTACTGCAAGCATTACTTTCTTTAAATAAAAATTTAAGTCCAAAAAAATATTATGTAAATTGATCTAATTTTTTTTTGCTCTAATCTAATATATAATAATTGCAATTTAAAAAAGAATGGACTGTTTTGCGAAAAACAAAATAAAGTCTAACACTATAGTACATCATTGGGATCCGAAAAAATATGAATGACATATCCTACCAGTAACTGAAATACATCGTCACCAGATGGGACTGGTACACGGGAATTAAGAAAATACTTGCCAACGTCATACTTTGTCAAAACTATCAGTATGAAAAAGAAACAATATACTAAAAATCTAGGTAAAAGTGTAGACTTCTGTAAAATCAATCCAATGTATGAGGCTGAATCCACGCGAACTGTTTCATCGTGGGGCCTTTGAATTGGCTTGTTGCTGAATCTGTTCCTTATAAATCGAAAAAGTCCACCAATGTACATGTCATAAGTGTTACGAAAATATCCTGGTCTATAAGTATCCTGAACATCTCTTTCATTCCTAGAACTTAATAAATCCCATCTCAACCACTTTAAACGGTTCAATCGCTGCATTATATTGGAAAGCATTGCGTAACTAGTCTTGTTATGAATATCGTGTCAAAGATTCAATGCATCATATTTGTGCGTTGAATTTCTAATACAGTTTCAAAAATTTGAAATGCAGCGTCAAAAAATAAATTTCGCTGAAACTAGAAAACATTGAAACCTAAAAAATCGGAAAACTCGTATCTTCGGACACCTTAGTAGGCTGGACAGCTGACAATAATTTCTGCATTCATAATAAGTGCACTATTCATAGATAGACCTCTGGTTATTTTACACACGAGACAAATAGCAATTGCAACCACAAATATAAATATAAACTTCAATAACTTAAAAGAAAAGTATCCTAATGAAAATATGATTTTGTGCTTGTCTATTTGGGTTTAGATTCTTAAGAAAAATGAACAATAAATCAACATATTGTTAGGAATTAACTCCCTTAGGGATTAATTCTGTTTCTATAGCTGCAGTCAGTGTTTATTTATGACGTTCCAAGTAAATTGGCTACACAGATTCTAGTAGGGTTTTATAGTTTATGTTGATGAAGTTAGCTCACTTCTATCAACACAATTAGTGCATGATGAATACACATATTTCTACCACAGTTTCCTGTGTTCTGTCGTGTTTCATGTTCCTAACACATATAGATGGGCTGAAAAGAATTTGTAAGAAACTGGTTTCGACTGTTGCATGTGTAGCTCAAATACCCAATACAGAAATAAAACACGCAAAACAGAAAATGTATAACAGTTTATTCATCAATTTACTTCATGTGTTGATGGGACTGAATCTTGTCAACACATTATTATTTGAACTATTTTCAAATTCAAGCAACTGTAAGCAAATACAAATGATAATTGAACAAACATACATATCTAAATAGAAAACATGGCACAAATAGATTATTGTACTGGTGGGAGCATGTTTATTAGTTCAGTCTTATGTTTTTGTTCACTATTTTCAAGTTTAATAAACTGTTGTACATTATTAACTCTTTTTGTTTTGCTATTTGTTTGCCCTCTGCTACACATTGGACTTTACTCCCTCTACTGAGCCTCACCATCTGCATATAAGGTATAAACCAATACATCATAATATTATATCTTTCTTCTTCTACACTAACATTAACACATAGTAATTTGTCATCAAAGTTATTGTTTATATCAGGCAAATTTTTACGTAAAAATATTATGATGTATTGGTCTATTGGCAATCCAGTTAGTTGCTTCACTAAATAGCTAATAAATCTACATTTAATGTAAGTGAAATTGCTAGTATTTAATCTATCTATTATGAAGATGTACTGTCTACAGGATGCTTCATATAGATACCAAAAACGAAAAATTTGGGAAGAAAATACAATTTCAAAGTGACATTGGATTAGAAGTTTTGTTAACAATATAGTTCCCATTCCGAATTTTACTTCCTCCATTTATCATTTCAGCTTTACTTTTGATTCATTAGTTTGTATCATGAGTCGATTTGGATATCAATGAGATATCAGAAGTTCTTGACAATGCAGTACAATGCTTATGCTGATTTCCATCAAAAAGCCTCCCAGGATGATGTCTTGTTCAGTAATTATGTCTTCACGTGTTTGACTAGTTGTTGAAATTTAAAAATAATACTCCCAGGTAACAGAGATAGTATCAATGCAAAAAATTTACTTCCCGCGGAACTTGACTACAGATCTTTTTGAAATTGTATTTTGTGAAAAGCATAATTGTGTTTTCATGATTTCTCAATTTTATTTAGATATCCTGGGTAAATTGATCCTTGATAGCAGTCGTGTTAGGACCTGACCAGCTATAGTCCCGCGTACTTAGCCGATATATACTTCCTTTATATTGACAATTCCTGAGGAGTTGTATAGATTCTAGCATATATGTATATTATATTGTAGTCTGGCTAATGTCGATTGCATATGTCCGGCATTAGCCGTTAGTTTATATTGCATTTTGTTTCTGACATTCAGTGTCGGAAACACACATAACAAAGTACGTGTTTTCTTGTTTAATCTTATTTCTTGTCATCGGTTGGCGTGCCTAACAAGTCGTTGTGATACATTGTAATAATATTTTTGATTTGCGATGCACCTATTTACTGGTTTAAACAAATATCCCTAATGCAGGTTAATTTTAGATAAATAATAATGTCCAACAAGTGCATGTTCAAAATTCTATAGTGACTGCCAGACAGAAGTAGCGTCTATGATTAGACACTTATTAAATATATGTTTTGTATATTTATTTTCGAAGTGAATCACAATGATTCTCCTCGTCTCAAGTGATAGCAGTTCCACTGCTATATTACTGTACTCTAAGCTCGCTACAGTTTTTATCTGCTGCGATGAAGGGGCTAATTACTGATGACAGAGAAAAGTTTAAGTTAAAGGAAGCCATTACTCTAGCATAATATAATCACATTCGAAAGTTTTCTCTCTCTTTGCTCTTATCATCCAATACTTTCATTTACTATTATCACTGAAAGTTCAGCAACTCTAACACTAAACGAATTTACTTCTTCAAAGGCATTGTTATGTTTGAAGTGCATTCCTTTTTAATTTTATCCAATTGGTAGTGGGTTGTTGCTATGAGATTATTTACAGATTTTTGATGATATATTCAGTAAAATTAATTTTTCACAACCTACTTTGTCCATTTCTTGAATGTTAACTAGGCATTGAAATTAATTTATAGTACAGTGTGATACCAATACCAATCTACACAAGATCTTCCTGCTTCGACGTAGATGTCGTGTCCAGCATTCATTTTTCTGATTATTTGTAAAGATTTCATATTTATGCATTTAGGAAACTGAGAGAGTATCGATCCAGATAACTGCTTTCCGCGAAACTTGATTACACCCCCTTTGTAAGCAGTATTTTGCGCAAAGCATGATCATATAATGATCTCTAAAGAGAATCGAATACTTTTGACTTCTTTCTCTAAAAAGTCATAGTAAGTGATTTGACGCCATGTACGCTAAAAACGCTTAAATCACAAATTCAAATTTTTATGCGTACAGGCAAAGTTTCAACAAAAGCAAATTTGTCACATCCAAAACAAAACTAGATTTATTTATAATGAACCCAGTTAAATTTACATCATTTCACGGGCTGATATATTACAATTGCAACTTTTTTTAGACTAAAATTGTATTGTAGAATTGTCATGTTACTCTAGAGTGATATTCAAGGCACCGCAGTTTAACTGACTTTGATATATCCTTCTTTATGCCTAATTAAACTGATACATGTTAAACATAAAAATATACAACAAAAAACAATCGAAATATATAAATAATATAATGGCGAAGGTAATAAATCACAAGGGGAAACATAATTTTTGACCTTAATTGATCAATACATATTAGTCCTCTTCGGAAACCTATTAAGGACAGGAAAAAACTATTAGACAGAGATGAAAAGTACGCCTTATGATTGAAATAACTCACAGAGAGAACTTACGAATCTCCTTATCCCTAATTCTGAAAACTCACAGTTTCGCCCTGCAGAATTTGTGATTCTCTTCCGAAACCTAACCAATTTCTATTGATTACTGAATTTACTTCAATAAAATTTTCAGATATAACAAACAAGCTCGAAGTGTTCAGTACAAATTTGTCATATTTCAAAGTTTACTTTTTATTGAAAAGATGGACACTCAAATAAACGTGAAAAGTTACAATCAATGAATGGAATTTTTTTAATTTCTATAAATGAGAAAAGATTAATCTAGCAAGTACTTTTCTATATATTATTATTGTAAGTTTCTTAATTTTTGTGCAATTTTGAATATGAATATTATAATTATTGATGACTCCGATCATTTTTGTCGTAGTGATTTACATCATTCAGAATTTTACAAACAGTAATTTATGATACACGGTAGTTATTAAAATAAATCAAACTTGCCTTTTCCTGAAAAATTTAGTGACTTTTCACAAAAATATAATGCTTTCATTCTCTTTAGACATATGCAATTTCTTCAAGAATTCCTTGCCTTGCTCATCAAGAAATTATGTGTTAATGCCACCGAGTGGCTCTATTAAATGTTGTATTACGTTCATCGATTAAACTAAGTACCTTTCATTTATATAAAATCTATAGAACAATTATTTTCCATCCAAAAATGCTATGGCTCCTACAGTAGATAATTACATCATAGAGTCATTGGAGACTTAATTAATTATTGCAAGAATGCAAACAAAAATAAGAAATCTATACCAAAAAATAACGAATAATCCTCATAAAACTGTCAAATCAGCAACGAGAAATGATAACTCAACATTTTTCTACTCAGTGTATCAAGATCTGGAATTATTCTTCTTCATTCGATGAATTAAAATAAGCAGATACTAATCTAATGTAGAACTTGGCACTATCAAAAAAATATTCAACTATATTTTTAGATAAATTCTACTGATAGTTCATAATTTGAGCTCTTCAAACTTCAGTAAACTTCGAACATAAATATGTCAGGACCACAAAACTTATTTGATGTATCAAAATTTATAAAGTCCAAATATCTGATGCTGAACTTAGCACAATGTAACTGTTTTGCTTATTTATTAGAAGCGATAATTAATTATAAGCAAAATGTGTAAAGTGAAATTGCATCAATCGGGTACTTATTTTGAATAATATTATTCTTCTTGGCTTATTTTTAATATTCTCATAGAATTAAAAAGGAAAAATATACGTACCTCAATGATAGTTTCAATCTCTACGGACACATTCAGAGGCAGAGAACTCGATCCAACAGCGCTACGTGCATGTATCCCTTTTGGTCCAAATATTTTCTTAAGCAAGTCAGAAGCTCCATTTACTACTGTAGGCTGAAATATAGATGTATCAATGCATGTATGAATATATCAATGTATGGATATGTTATACAAATTAAATATATATATATATATATATGTCCATACCTCAAATATAATTTAACTAATTATTTTGTATATAAATATTCTATTTATGTTTTCTATGGCGTGACTACCTGCTGTCCAAAGTCCTTTTCGGAATTCACAAAACCAACAAGTTTAACGATTCTCTTGATTCTGTCTAGATTTCCAAGTTCAGCTAAAAAAGAAAAAAAATTTATTTGAAAATGTTATCAAGTGAGAATGCAAGATAGACCACTAAACAAAGTATAGGATTTTAAGAACAATACATACGTTGCTAGAAAAAGAAGATTTGGATCGACAAAAATATACCTTGGTGACTTTTCAGCTCTCAATGGGTTCATTTTATAAGGTCCACTTTCAGAACAATTTAGGAAAGGTTTTAAGATATACAATAATTGAGCGAGCAATTATATGCTTTTATCAATAGAGCTATTTCCCAGTGGAGTGCACTCTAAATTCTGGAAAAATCAGTGTGAATTACTTTGAGAACTACTCACAAGCTTCATAATGATTTCAATCTCAGAGACTCATTCAAAAGCTCACTCTTCTCTCTCGAATATGACATTTTTGCAAAAATGTTGGATATCGACTCTGTTTGGAATACATATAAATCAAGGATACTTTGACTATTAAACTGCATGCTAAACTGCGAGCTGAAAGAAATGCGCTATTTGAAATCAAATTCAAACTTGATGACTCGTAACGTTTGAAATGTGCACGTTAATTTTTCTTTTTTTTAGCAAAATTTTCTCATAATCTAGTTTATAAGAAAAAAAATCGATTCTGTAGTTGATCACAGCGCCATCACAAGTTTTTTTAAAAAAATTCACACATACAGGCTACGTTCCCACCATGTGCTGAGCTCAAACTTGCTCTTTGAAGTGGAAAACTACTGTAGAGTATCGTATTTCGTTTATTATTACAAAATATAAAGCAAATGCTTTGTAATTGAAAATAATAATTTTTAAATAAGTCTGAATACTACGCAAGCATAAAAATTTAGCTTAACTAAATATTACAATATAAAACTACTTTCAAAGTAATCTTCTACTATATTTTAATTAAACTGGTCAAATTTTTTTAATTTACTGCTATCATATTCTTTTCCTTCATGTGATTTTGGAAATGTTCCATAAATTAGTTATTTCCAGTACTTTTATTTTGGCATTATAATTCAATAAAATTAATTTTAACATGCAATAAAATATGACTTTTCATTTATTCTTAAAGAAAAATTTTGTTTTAAAAAATTTACTATAGTTGAAGCTTAATATACCTTTAAGTGAAGATATTATATGTAGAGCACAGAGTTCCGCGGCTGCTGCAGCATCTTCAACAGTTACATCGACTCCCACCTTTCCAGTAACTAATGTTCCATCGATTCGCTACACAAACAAAACTAATTTTTTTCTATTCACTTAGAAAACATTTTATGCACATACATATTATGTGCATTCATGCTTACTTTCATACTATACATATATTTTGAGTTTTCAATGTACACATAGATAAATATACATGTACATTATATTTGACTAAATTATAGAAAATTTAGTCAAATATACATGTACATTATATTTGACTAAATTATAGAAAATTTAGTCAAATATAATGTACATGTTAATCATATATGTAGATATTTGAAAAATACTAGTATATTTGTATATTAAGGTCAAAGAAAACTTAGTTTTTGTTCGAGTGAAAAGGAGGTCCTAAAAGTAAGCCATAGATTGATTAATATTTTGACTTTCTTCCGGCTTGAAAAATAAAGTCAAATGCGTATCAAAAGTCAGTCAATCAAGTCACTTAAAAAAGAATATTTTTGATATGCATATATTTCTGTATATTCGTAAAGTACATGTATGCATAAACATGTATATAATACGAGCGTTTTTGGATAAGGGACCCCTTTACAAATTGGTACAGTCTTAAGTGAGTATCCTTCGTAAAGTGCTACTGTGTTTTCTTCATGAATGCAACGAGATGCACTGATAAATCTAAAAGTTAAATACTTATATGCATACTTACGGATACGTACATTCTTTCATACTCATAAACATGGGTGTTTATATATAGAAATATACACAAACGCTATTAAATGATTACCCGTAGATATATGCACAGAAAACTGCAAAAAACTCATATATATAACAGGTTAAATATGGTCTCGATCGGCAAATAAATTCACTCCGGAAGATGAGAAAATGTTGAACTTTGAAAAAATTATTAAACTTAAACCTACGTACAGAAGGAATGTGTCCAGAGGTATAGATCAGATTTCCACTCCTAACTACCATAGCATAGCTCCCTAGAAATTACACAAATTATATATATATATATATAAAAATAATTAGTAGTTCATAAGTATAAGCAGTATATTGTATACACGATGTTGTTCATATGGCCTATTTTTCAATTTTATCTCTTTAAAGTGGATATCAAATTTCATATAACAAATAATTGTTCGAATAATTTGAAAAACTAATCCTGAATATTAATAATTATCAAATCACAATTCTGGGAATATTTGACATCATGCTAGTGACTTTAAATATCAATTTTTCTATATTTGTGTTTATTCGTCTGCAAAAGTAGTACACCATATATTGAAAATGTGATACTTATAAAGAATAAATATAATGTGGTGGAAAATAGCCTCATATCATCACTGAAATATCACTATTAAATTCAATATACATATATATATTTCATGAGCTGCATGAATTACAGCCCAGCTGTACCTTATAAACATAAAGTTTTACTGAACATGTCACAAGAAATGAATAGCACGCAATTTAGTAAGTATTGTATTCAAATTGTGCAAATAGCATCGAGGGCTATTGGTGGTCTGCCATTAACGCGAAAAAATTCTTAATCCTAAAAATAATCTAAAAACTAGCCAATAAAGTTCGATAAAATAAATTTCAGATATAACAATTCAAAAATCTAAAGCTGAACTTTTTTGGACACAAGATGACTTTTTCATTTATTTTCATGAATGAAAATTTGCTAAAAATGAATTTAGTAAATGTGTATTAGAAGCATACACTCCAGCATGCCTCCCACTCTTTAAAAAGAATTTTAAATATTCCATCAAATAGGATAATCAGGTCCTCTAGCCACCATTAACATATTTCGAGGTGCCGTAAGCAAACACCACAATCACAAATATTTGAAGTTGACATCTTGTTTTTAAGCTATAATAAAATATTACCTTTTGGGGTTCCAGGAGGAGGGAGCTCAATGTTTAATTCAGAAAGTCTATCCTCTATCACGCTTCTTGATGTTGCGTCCATGCTCTCTGCAGATGGAGTGACTAGAAAATTCATAATGGAAATAGGTAAGAAATTAAGCATGTTAGGGCCCTTATTCATAGTTTTAGGTTTATTTAGTCGTATTCCATTTGATATTTGAAATCAATGCAATTTTAAATCAGTGCCAATATTTTCATTTGGAAAGGGATTGAATTTCAGCTTGAAAGTTTACCCTAGAAATAATGCAAATTTAAAATAAATAATTTTTTAGCGAGTTTGGATTATGCACGATGACACATTTGTCCCTGGATGTATAGCTTATAAATTAAACATGCCTTTTTTTGAAATTTTAATAATAATTTGATTGAGAAAGGCGCTTCATACATCTACTGAATCAAAATTGTTCTCATTAATTCACAAATTGATATCAATATTATTTACCCTACTCATCAAGGGATTTTAAAGGAAATTTTACTTGTGATTGAATTTAAATTTTATGGAAAACTTTCAAACCAAAATAACAGTACACTAGAAAAACAAAGATTTTTCCCTCTCTATTAGACGGTTATTGCCGCATAGATCAATATAAAACGTCAAATCGAAATAAAACATGAAACAGTGGCATTTTAGTGAAAATGATTGTCGATGAAAAAGTTCACCTTTGAGTTTCTTGGCAGCAGAAGCAACTTCCACCGTACCGTTCTTTGCTTCGTCAGCCATGATTCGAGGAAATATAAACGATTCACAGGTAGAATAATAGAAGAAGAAAAAGTTGCAGAATATGAATGCAGCTCTTAAATACTCCATTGAAATGGAAAAAATTTGAAAATTTGAAAAAAATTAAAAATTTTTAACGATTTTTATTGCATTTCTAGAATCTTCAACACTTTATAGTGTTGAAGTCAGTATCAGCACGGCAAATAATTTGGAAGGACAAATGTCTTCCCAGCAAGATATAGACCAAATACAAATTTTGCAGCATGCTGAGAAACTGGTTTCTACAGTAGTTCGAGCGTTTTTTGATGATGAAGCAGTTTTAGTAATCGACACGCTGATCCGAGAAAAATATTTGAAAGATAAAGATGACGACCTCGGAGCGAGATTGGGCCTTCAGCCTAAGCAGGTGGAATATACGCAATTGATACAGCTACAATGAAAGTTTGACAGTTGACTGGAATTTACTCGCTAAATATCCATTATTTTATTCCTAATATTTATGGCCCTAATCGTTTAGTCATTTAATTTTTGGTCTTCATGTTCTCTAGCTTGTAAGCAATAACTAAGCGGTCATTTCTAACGTCTTCACTTTTAGCACCTGAACCTCAAACTTTGAACAGTATGAATCATAAAATCACAGGAAACGTTGAAAATTTTACGAGGACTTTGAAATTGAAATTTTTTATAAGATTAATATCAAAATTGAAGGCTAAAGGAATGAAAAATATAAGAATGCCTTGAAAAGTGATAACATCATGATAACTTTCCAGAGAGCTGATAGTTTCCTGGATGTAGCTGACGAAATGAATACTCATGGATTTTTCTTATTTCTTATAATCTCTTCAAACTTTGTCGGCATTGCAGTTAACTTTATTTGAATTTTAGAATTTTGGATCCTTTTCGAAATGCTGCTTCCTCTACTTTTGGGCCATTGTCTAGAGATTACTGTATTTACGTATGCGGATCATAGAATTCAATATTTTATACGTTTTATTATTCATATATTATGCTATGAAACAAACTTAAATTCAATACAAATTTGTTTTATCAGTAGTTTAAAATACGAAATTTGCTAAAAAAAACATATCTAACAGATTTTTCGTGCCTCATAGATCTCATATCCTAGGTTTTTTGTTCATTTATTTAGGTTAGGGCCACCTTGGCTCGTTTAGAACTTGAAGGTCTCGTAAAGCAAGAAGAAATGCTAGATGAATTTAGTGGTGGTCGTAAAGCAAATTACTGGTATGTTGATTATCGTCATGCAGTCAATATCATACGCCTGCGGACATATTTGATGCAGCGGAAGCTCAAAGAGCAAGAAAAAATTGAGCTGGCACGTCAAACCTACATTTGCCCTAACTGTAATTCAACATTTCTGGTCCTTGAGATTCAAAAATTGGTGAATGGTGCAAGGTGATAATGTAGTATAAAATTGGATAAAATCTACAAGAAACTTTTGACAGAATGGATGGACTTTTCTTGTAATTTTTGGCAATTCTATACTATATAGTAAATTTCGAATAAAATGAATTCACTTATACTGAATTTTCACTTATTACGAATAAAAAGGTTTAATTGTGCCATGCTCAACTGGTGATTTTCGGATATAATGAATTTTGTGTTTTGGTGGTCCTGGTAGATTTGGCATAACAGAAGTTTACTGTATTTTTAAGTAAGTGGCTAAGAGCCTGAGAAGAATATTTATAAAATTAGATGTTTAACTATTACTACAACTTTAGAAAAATGTGAAAGTATTTGTGAGGAAATGTTTTATACATCTGTTGGCCTTTGACAATACTGTGCGTGCATAAATTTAATATGTAGATTAGTGTTTAAAGACTGTATAATTTACAAAAATTGAGCCATAATTCTTAAAGTTTATCTTTGGTAGTTGAAAGAAACAATAACTGGTAAGTTCAATCAATTCCAAAATTGGCTCAAACTCGATATTTAGGGCTGTGTCGGCACCAAAAATATTAATATAGTTGTAATTCCAAAAAAAAAGATTTCATTAATAAATTTTTTGTGTTAATATTCAACAAAAATGGTGATTCTTTCATGAACTTTTAAGTATAAAATTGTGAAATCATATTTTACTCTGAAAAAACGGGTCTCTTAGGGCTACCGAATTCATTTGCTATATCCAATAATTTAAGGCTTAACTTGGGATAACTTGTCTTTTTCGTTTATTTCCAATTTATGAATATCCATTTGAAGCAAATTTGTTCAATCTGAAGTTTATTGCATTGCAATTTCATAATGTAAAACAATCTATTCTAACAACTGTAATAACATTTGGGGTCGCTAGGGGTTTTTGCTGCAGTCACTGTTGCGAAATGGACACCCATGAAACTTGTAAAAAAGGTCCCCATTCTCTGATAGATTTTGATAATCGAGAGCGATTAGAGAGCGTGACTCATGCACGACATGAATTGAAAGAACAGCTGAGTTCGAGCTGTGAAACTGGGTGTACGCGTGCGGGTATATATGAACTTATAAAGGAGGTATCAGTATTTTTTTGTGAAATGCAGTATATCTGAGAAATATTTGGTACAATTGATGTTCCATAAATCGATGGTCCATTAAATGATATATTCTATTATTTGATAGCTTACCACTCCAGCAGCCCCCTTTTGCTGGTGTATATTGATATCTCAAATCCGATATATTCGATTAACTGACAATTTTTGGTGGAACCGAAAAAAAGTCAGCTTAAGGAATATTGACTATATTTGAAAAAGTGAACACGTTTGAAAATCTTACTATTTAGTTTTTATTTCTAAGATACCACTAGAAATGCTGAGTTATATATGTTTTTACTGCTGCAGATTAGAATTATATGCTAGCCATTATTTGAACATGTTTTTTCTAGAAGAATTTCAGCACTTTTTCTTTATCAACTTTGATAAAAAGCAATCAATAGAAACAAATTGGCAATCCATGATTTTTAAGATTACATCGTTAAAATTGCTCTAATATACCCTATGTAAATATTACTATAAACTATTTTAAAGTATAATCGTGTACTTCAATCTATAATATCACTCAGTATTTTTCTATTTGCTTTTACTCTGTGCACTATCAATAGCTGATTTGTAACATATAGTTTGGTGAAGTATGGATGTAGCTCCAAGTTGAGCAATCTCAGCTTGTCATATTTCATATAAATATATGTTAGTATTAGTATTGATTTCTAACAACGGACGTTTCATCAATTCAAAATTATATAATTCTCCATTTTTGTACAAATGCGCAAATCAGAATTGGATATGATTTCCAAAATGTGCCGTAAGTTACAAGATCTAACATTGAATATTTTTTTGCTCTACGTCATTTACTGTATGGTTCAAACGATTCTGTATTCCATTCCATTGCAAATATCCAAGGTGTGTACTTTTCCAATACACCATATTAATATTATTTAATGTATACTTTACTTCATATTATTAAAGTACTGTAAAAAGTTTATAAAATTTGGACAATGTACCTATGTAATACTATATATTGAAATGAACATTTTCTATATTTTTTATTTTAAAATGCAAAGTTAAATCAAATTGCATGTAAAAAGAATGAGAATTTTGCAATTTCATAAATCTATGATTTACTATATTCACTAATTTACATATATGTATAGCTCAAAATAAATGGATTTACTAGAAAATTTGAATTTGGTTTTCAAATTTAAATGAATTTTTTGTTCCATTCTAGTTGCATGATAAGCCTGTACCGAGTAACTTGCCCAGCGAGCTTCGTGCAAGGGGAGTTGGCGGTACTCGAATACAACATGGGGCCTCAAAATTGGCTCGATTTAGGGATGATCGCTTTTCTCTTCACGCACAGTATGCATCAAATGCAAGCTCTCGAAAGAATACCAGCGACCATGGTATAGATTTGCTGTATGCGAAAAACGCCCAGGGTTACGAAGTAGTGGTTGAAATTGAATCAGATAGCGAGGATGACGAAGGTAGAAAATATTGTTCTTCATTGAGGAAAATCAAAATAGTACCTTTTCATATTCTCAAAGTTCATTTTATCATGAAATCTCAAGGATAGGAAGCACACAGAAAAGAGAGAGGATATAATTCAACTTAATATTGTTATAGGATAATTTCCTAAGAACAATATCTATGTATGTGCTCAATAAATGCTTCAATAGTATACATGTACAGTCAAAAACTTGTCGGTATGAGGTAATCTTTTCTCATATGATAAATTGCTATTGCGATATTTAAAGCAAATGCTGAAGCAATTAAAATATCTAACAAATTGAGATTGTGAACCGGTGAATGGAATAAAGCTGTTTAAATTTTTAAATTTTTAAATTTTTGATAGGCACCATTTGCACAACTGAAGTATTTTCACCAAAAAGATTATGCTCTTTCGCATCTAATAGCAATGAAAATTAGAGTAAATTGATAATTGCATTCAAGAAAGATCACCCCACCCCAGGAATTCGAAGTAAACTACTCAAATTTTGAACCCTTTGAAAGGCACAGATGTCTTAACTTTTGATACTTTTAACTATTTTTTTATCGTTTAAGGTTTATTAATTTCTCTAATTACGTTTAACGTATCGGTTCCTAATGCGCTAAATTTTCCATACAAGGAGAATATTTTATTTATTGACAAGGCCAATGGATGTGTTGGTATTTTTATAAGAATCTTAATAGATTGAAACTATAATATTATAACTATGTTATATCTGAAGAAAAAACCTTTGAAAAGTATAGTTTGACATAAAAATTGAATTCGTAATATAATTCATTGTTCTTTAATAATAACCATGTTTAATTATACTGGCTGCCTGGTTGTTCTCAACTATGGCAACTTTTCTCCTCCCCATAATCTTTTAAATTGCCTCTTAAAAATATTTTCATTATGATAAACATTTAAGTAATTATGAGGATATTAATTTATAGGATTTTTCGAAATTATTGTTATCTATAAAGTAGAAAATAGATCAGGTAAAAGTTTGATTTGAATCAATTCAGATATTATGCAGGAATGTTTGTATATAGTAATTCAGTCAGGTCCACTGAATTAAGTCATTATGCCTGAAAATTCACTTAAACTTAATTCGTTGTAACCGAAGTTTAGTTGATGCATGGGTTTTTTAATAGAAATTCGGTAGGATTAAATATAGCAAAGCATCTCTTAAAGTAAAGGACAAATTTCTTATTAGATGATATTGGACTCGGAGTCGGGTTAAAGCGTGCAAGAGAACGAAAAGCTTTTGAAATTGAATCTGCGGCTAAAAAAGCGAAAAAAATTTTACCGAACTTTTTATTGGGAAGCAGAATTAGCGGAACTGCTACTACAGGTATTTAATGTATAAATATATGTGCATACATGATAAATATAAATACAGAATTATGCATAATTCAAAATGAGACTAATTTCTACGCATGGCATTTTTAAGTTCACATACGGTTTGATTCGGATATAGCAGATTTGTCAGGGCCACTGAATTATTTTGTTACACCCGAAATCTGAGGCTGACCTCTCCAATATAACTTTTGGTTTTTTCGTTACGAGTGAGCTTTCACTTTATTCAAAGATTTCCCTAGCATTCCTCTAAAAGAAATGTCAGGCTGCATAGTAAGTAGCAGAAAGAATTTATATTTCATTTTTGATGTAGACATTTAAACTTCGAATTTTTGTATATTGAAATGAATAAGTCTTGGAAATTTTTCTTTCGCTAAAATAAAATTAACTCCATGAATGTAGCGTGCAAAAACACTGCACTAACCAGTTTATACGCCGATTTTGTACAGATTGCATGAAAATAATGATCGATTTTCAGCAAAAAACTTGCTGATTGAATTTTTTTACTCGTGTCATCTAAAACTAGCATAAATTTAAAAATTGGGCTAGTTCGATGAACGCATTAATCAAAAGAGAGCTTATCAACGTATTACTTTATATATATGCTGTAAACTTCGGAAATAGCGAATATGTCGATTTAATTTTATGCAACCGAATTTAATTTTTTGTAACCGAAAATCTGATGTTTAACTCCTATAAAATATGTGACCAGTGGAAATTCTTTATATCCGACGTTTACTCGACAATTTTTGCTTTCATTCATATGAATGCGCCTGATAAATATATATATATATATGTTCCATACAACATTACATGTATCCAAAAGAAAAATTTTCAAGCATTCATGCCAATGTATGAAGTATAAAGAATTGAAAAATTTTAATCTTATTTCTACTGACTAGTAAAATTTTGTTTTTTTATCTTATTGGCATGACTCTGGATGCAGAAAATGACGCTAGAGTAATCGATGAAAGTAAAAATGAAAATTACGCCCAAAATCTTGACAAGACAACCGATGACTCTGAAAAAAGGCGAGCTCTGTATGCCCAAGAGCTAAAAAAACAGCAAGAAAAACTCATGGATAGTAATTCTTCTGAAATTGTTGACTGGGAGCCGGGGCATCTCATCGAAGATTTGAATTTGAATCTTATTGAAAAGGATCTCAAGTCCACGAAAAAGTCAGGGATTTCGGTTCAAGTAGGAAATGGTCAAGTTGAAGTTGAAGATCTTACTCGTGAAGATCTCGCTGCAATGACGACAGAGCAGTATCGGCAGTACTATAAGCTTTCATACACATTGTGAAAAAAACAAATGTTTGGAAAATAGATTTTTTCCGCTATATCAAGCCTAACTTCAGATTAGCTTTACCTAAAGTGTAGATTAAAAATAGTTATAAATAAGAATTTTTATAATGTCACTTCTCATATATGCACTATCAAGAGGCATAAAATATTGTATGCCACTACGAAAGGGTAAATAATTTTCTTGGAGCTATCTTTTTCCTGTGCATTTCTTTTCTCCATATTTATAGTCCAATTGAAATTAGGAATGTTTTTCTTTAAAATTTATCTTGTTCTAACTTTCCCCAGCAAAAATTTCGATCATTTTTCACCTATTTTTTTTACAATTTTTGTTAATCTCACATGTTTATCTGCGATTTTTATTGATTAATAGTTCATTTTTTATGCCCATATGTATATAACCAGTACTTTAAAAAACTAATTTTTTTTGCTTTTGCTCATCATTATGCTTAGAGAAGACAATTTTTTACCATAAAATATATATATGCGAAGGCACGATATAAAAATAAAAAGTCGAATCGGTAACTTGGATTTTTGCAAGAGTACGTTTGGTAACGTATAAAACTATTTATTTTCGAAAAATTACAAAAAAAATTAAAATTTCTCCAATTCATTTGCATTTTTTTGTTTTGAGCTGAATTGTAAAGTAAGCTTGCATGTGCACTTTGTGTGCCAAGAGTATATAATTGTGTCCAAGAAGAGAAAAATATAAACTTATCACTCTAAAGGCAAATTGCTCTCAGAGAATTTATGTTTGATTTATATATGTTTGAACTTCAATAATTGGTTTATAAGCTGCTAAGCATGCATTAAACCTTTTTATTCTCAAATTAACTTTGAACTTGAATAAGAGGCATTGGCATTCCAGAAATAATGTATGATATATCACGTGCCAAATATCAAAATAATGTTTTTCCAATGTAGAAAATTTTTGGGCATATGATTTCACCATTTAAACTTAATGGAGCTAAGTAGTGATTTTAACAAACCGTACAAGTTTCATTAACTCTTACAAGTGAGCTCTAGATATAAAACTACATTGCACTTGTTGCTAATGTTATTTATATTATTAAAAATTCTATTGACATGTTAGAAACATGAAATATAACTAAGCACAAGAAACTGTGGCAGAAATGTGTATGTTTATCATGCACTGATTGTGTTGATAGAAGTGAGTTAACTCTATCAACACAACAAAATATATAATCCTACTGGCATCTCTGCAGCTAATTTACTTGGAACGTCATAAATAAAAGCTAACTACAGCTATAAAAATAGAATTAATCCCTAAGGGAATGAACTCCGAACAAGTATGTTCTCCACAAGGATGTTTTCCACAAGGAGTGTGGAAATAAATTTCTTTGGGGCTATACTCTCAACTACATTTGGGAAGTTGGTAGATTGCTTTTTGTTCTATTGGAAAAAAGAACTATTAATACATATAAAAAATTGTTATTCTAAACGTATTCTATACGTAAAAATTGAATTACTTGAGATACGCTTATTGTCGAAAAATGAACTAACTTTTGTCTGGTGTAATGATGGACAAATTTGTTGTTCTGGGGCCAGTAAGTGTTAGTAGTAGAGTAGTTTGTTCATTGCTGTTTTGCATTGGAATTTTTTGAGGATTTAAAATCCTCCTTTTTTCATATAGATGCAGATGACCATACATTTTTTACAGTGTTGCTTTTTATTGCAGCATGTAAAATATTTTCAATACTTCAACTTTTACAAGACTTTCTATACAGACTTCTCTCAATTATACATGAATTTGTAAATGACTTGGGACTGTATTGTAGCACAGTTCAGTTGCTGAAGAAATACACAGCATATTCCACCAACTAGTTGCTTAATTAAAAAACAATATTTGAGTAATATAGTTAGAAAGCTCAGATTTGATTAAATCCAATGAAACTGGTAGAGATCAGCGTGCAACTTGTATATCTGCAATTTTTGAAGTAAAAATAGTTAAATTAGACTATACCATGATCACATGGTTTATCAGATTGTGACTGCTAACTCTCACTATCTCTCCTGTACGCAATGCTTATATGAATTTCTTTGAAATAATCAGCATAAAAAGTAAATGCTTGACACTTTGAACAGAATGGGCAAAACCTCAATGCGTAGTATTAAACTCATGTCCTATGCCCAAAAATACGAATGTATGCAAAAAATTTTAAAAAGATGTTTCAATTATGTATTTTCAAAATTTTTGTTATTAACTGATACAATTCAAGTGTCAATTTTTACAATTGTGGCTAAAATATATTTAAAATGTACTTCACTACGATATATATGTATGCAGCTTTTGAGCAGCAATATATTTATATATATATATATATATATATATGAATAGCTTGCCAATAGTAGGTAAATTATTCGAATAATGGCTTTGTATTTGACAGGAATGTATTTCATAAATGGTTTGGGAGCGTTAAACTGATCGAAGGAGACTCTGAAAAGTGGGCTCAAATGTAATGACTCTTTCGATAAATGTAAGTTATTATTTACCATCACCAAATTTAAAGTCTTTTGAACTTTTGTAATTCATGTTGGTAATAGCATAAATTAAGCCTAAATCAATTTATCACAGTTGAAATCAAGTGGTTGTAACTTAAACAAATTTAATGCGTTTTACATCGTCTTAAATTTGCTTTTTCTTATAAACTCAGAATTATCGGACATTTTCTGAAACATTTTAATTATGCACCCAGAGAAAATTCACTTCAGTGAACGTATTTAATTACAGCATCATTGGCAGTAGAATCTTTGTTCCTGGCAATCTTTTCATCAGGATATTGAAGAAAAAGGTAGTTTATCAATATTTGTTGTTGAAGTCTCTTAGATATTTGGAGTAATTAAATTATGTTTTTCTCCACGCAGGCTAGTAACGATGCCTGTATAAAGAATTAATCAAGCAACTATTTTGTGTCCAATATATATCAGTTAATTTAAAGGGTAAGCTCATCTAGATTGTGTATAGTTTGGTGCTATTACGAGGCTTTGCTGTCTTAAAGCAGCGTTTACCATTTGCATGCAAAAGAAAAAACTAGATGTTCAAGTTCCGTAAAAAATTTCTTGAATAAAACACGTTAATGGTTTCTTTCGGATAAATTTTTAATCTGGCTCATCTTATTTTATATAAAATCTATGTATCTTAAAAAATTTATTTTGTGAGAATTGAAAGGCCATTCACATTTGTAAATTTTCGTTCAATTCAAACAAATAATTAAAAAAGCTAGAACAAGGTGAAATATATTTATATATCTTCATAATACCAGTTTATATTCGTCAAAAATTTGATTATATCTGTGCAAATATACGTTTTAATTATCTAAGTATTCAATTTGTCGTTATCAGTACGTTTCATTCAATTTTACTGCTTACTTCTAAAAGTTAAGGTAAAGAGATTATATGGATAGAGTGAAAAAAAAGAATTCACTGAAATTATTTACAAAACGGTGAATTTCGCCTCTTTTTAAATATTCTTTGTGGTTCATTTTTCTTCGGAAGATATTGATTTTTATGTCTCATTTTTTAACTGGGTAAGCTAATAATTTTTAACAACAATCATTTTTGCACTTTAAAAAATGCAATTAATTAATTTTTGGTGCACCTCTTTTCATATCTGAAAAATCATTTTCGGCTTTTTTATTTTGGAAACGTTCTTTTTGAATTTTGAAAATGCTCAGTTATTCATTTTTTTTATTTTTTAGTGTTATGTACGCAGAAATATATTTTGCTCTACGTTTTCTCAAGCTCGTGATCTTTGAACGACAGTTATTATCGTGGAATCTTGTATACAAATTTACTCCAGTAAATATTCTCTATCCTGGATGCGACCCAGACGATTCGTATGTAGTTATGGGATATATGGCAGATATGGTAATGGTCATGTATCTATTTTTGGTTTGGTCAGTCAAAAACGATTCGACACTCAAAGATGTGAAAAATTTTTTGGAAGAGAGTATATACTTAGCATTAGGTAGGGCATTTTTCATTCACCCAGAAGGAGCTGAAGATCGTTCTTCTTGTTTTATAGGTATAAATTCTGAATAGTTATTTCGAAAAAATTTTGGAAGAATTTTTTATTGGTTAAAATAGAATTACGATGAAAAGATTTCAGTTGCATGGTTTGTACTCTTTTGTGAGCAATAGCATCCGAGAAATTTTTTTCATTACCAAATTCCTTGAATTTTTTTTAGTCTCTTGTACATCCAGAAACTTCAAGTTGGACATTTGAGTGCTTGACAATAAAGTGTCCAACTTTGAAGGTTTCAATGTCTAGCATGACGGATTAATGTTTTATGCATGTCTCATAGGTTTATTCTTCATGATAAATTTTCGCTGTAAACTTGCATTATGTAGAACATGAAATGAAAAAAATTAACATTTTAAATCCACTACTAATGGAACTAGATTTGAAGGGGCAAACAAGTACTTTGATGCTTTTTCAACTCAAAATTAATTTTTGCTAAAAGGTAAAATTTCAGAGCAATTGTGACAAATAGAAAGGTCATTTTAACCGTATTTCACCTTTTTAATTATTCTCTATGATATAATCCATGAGATCAGAAAGTTACTACTGTGTTGTATAGCGATAAATACCCTTGCTGTGTCAGACTCCTTAATAATACAAAAATTTTCATCATTGCCATAGAGTAATTAGAGTAGTTGGAGCTTATTTTG
This sequence comes from Vaucheria bursata, assembly GCA_032358265.1. Lineage (NCBI taxonomy): Eukaryota > Xanthophyceae > Vaucheriales > Vaucheriaceae > Vaucheria > Vaucheria bursata. Next base: position 26,945 of record JAULBW010068880.1, on the reverse strand, counting down.
ACTGCTACCGGTACACAAGAGCTGTTTTTAATTTTGATTCTTCACCCATTTTCTTCACAATATGCAGCTTGAACCTTTCGTTAAAATCATGAATTTTTCGTAAACTTTAGATGTATCAAATTTGATTTTAGCAAGTTTTCACTTGTGACAAATTTTTGAATTTGACAAAAAAAGGTTGCAATTCAACCAATTAACCGTGAAAAATGAAGAGAAACATGATTAAAAGAAATTTCATTGGAGAGGGTGTAACAGCAGACACAAAGAATTGGTTTGGTGGTTTCGAATATTGGGTACATCCGAAGTTCACTGTGAATGATTTCTTTTGAACTTGAATTTTATGTAAAAAATGAAAAAATATTTTTAGGGGCAAATCCAACTGGAGATGATGTCACTGCACGCATTGCATTTCTGGAGAGTGTTAAAACTTTTATGTTTCCATTTCTCGTTAGCTATCACTTCAGTATGGTTCCGGAACAAAGAGACACGGCTATGGTTGTTACGATGCTTTACAAGATGAGCTTTTACGGTATTGATTCCAAGGTCTTGTCAGCCCATTACTGCCTGTTTTTTTCCGTTGTATTGGGCCATATCTACAGAGATAACATGTAAAAATAGATTGCTGTTTGATGTATGAATGTATGTATGCATGTATATTTTTCTGTATTTTGGTCTATGTGCATATTTATGTATCTGTCGAATGCTACGATGTAAAAATATACGACTCATACGTATGCATTACTTGATGTATGCATCTATTTATGGTATAATTATATACGTAGAAATTGAATCTGCATATACGTATTTATATGTATCTTTCTAAAGATAATATATGAAAATTTATCAAGGTTCGATGCATACATTTTTATGTATATTTCATGGGCGTATGTGTTCATTTAACATGAATATGTATGAATGAATATATTCATCTTTAGAATTACAGCTTTCAAGGATGAAAATCAATTTTTTACTCATATATATGTGTTACAATTAATGTTAGGTACGGTTTTGCTGACTGCTACCATTTTTTAATGTATTCCGCTAAGAAACTTTGTATAAATATTATTCGAGCTCTTGATATCTATGTAAAACGAATATGGGAGCTATGCCTCGAACGAATGCTTCAGCTGGGAATGCTCATAAGCATCTTAGGTGAAAAAAATGATTTACACTGAAATGCACTAAAAAAGGAACTTCTGATATGCGAGCATTTGCAATTTAAATCGATTTTTCTATTAAATTTCATGTTTTTCATTGGAAAAATTAGTGTTTTTTAGTATCTTGTGCAATGAACATGTAGTTTTTGAAAGAGTACATTTTTTAATCCTTTCTTAAAGTCGAATTTGGGATTTAATTTTAAATTGAATTTTCTTCTATACTCTTAAATGATGATCTTATTATTGGTTATGTACATGCATATCATGTAGTCATTACAAAGGAGTTTAGGCGATAGCAAATTTTTTAAATAAAAATACTGGCAAAAAAAGTGGAAATGAGAGACTTACATAAAAAATTTAAGTACACTTTAAGGCTTCAAAAACCATTAATTTTTTTCTAGATGATTAGCTATGTTTAGTCTATATTATTTCCCAAAAACCCTAGCTTTTATCTTTTATAAATTGCTCATTATCTTTATTCCTGACATTCGTACTATATGATCACTTTTTATTAGTGAGTATTATCTACTTTGACTCACATATGAAAGAGAGGTATCCTATAAATATGCCGTATTTTGTTTTATTTATTTTAGGCGCTTCGAAACCTTGGCTTTTATATGTATACTCAGTACTCAGCGCATTAGCATGCTATCTTTTGCCTGGATTTTATATGAAATCGTGTGCGCTGATGGCATGTGGCCTAGTCATCATTGCGTCATGTTGCATTCTGGATGCCAAAGAGAGTCATCGAGGGGCCTATGTTAGTGAGGAAAGTACCTGTGTGGTATGCAAGGCAGCTGAGAGGACGCATATATTGGTTCCCTGTGGACACTTTGTTTTGTGCGGTTCATGCGCTGTGAGGCCAGAGGTACGCGATATTTGATGCAGTTGATATTTTACAATTCAGTGGTCTAGTGAATGATATACTCTTTTTTTTATGGCTTTACACTCCACCTAGAACTTTCTTAACTTTTCAGAAACTAACGAAAATATTCGCCTGTTCGCACCCTTTTTCGCTAGTGACATATTTATCGTTCTTTTGGTTTTTTAAATCCTTCTTTTTTAGCTGCCTAGTCTGCATTTTCATTCGTTTTGTCTTCCATACAGGACTGAAATTTATTTATTGAATTTAACTCATTGATTTTAATATAAGCTAGAAGTCACTATAGGACGTGTTTGACCTTTCAAATCTTCTTTCACTGCTAGCGATACGTTTACTATTCCTAAAACACGGTTCTGTACACAATTTTCATCTTATATAAAATTGACATGCAATGAACTGATAATAGCCTAACAGAAATAGAGCAATGCTTGCATAAAAGAATAGTTATTTGTAAGTTGAAGTATATCATTATATTTTAGCTTGTCGTATTATTCTAGAAACTTATTCTTTTATCGCATATTCAAATCACGACTAGTACACTGGATTGTATATTACATGTAACGTAGTGACTTAATTGGTTGAAGAAGAATTGCACTTCAATTTGAGCATTGTTCAAGTAATTATTCTGAGTGCATATTCAAATTACGAATAGTATACTGGATTGTATACTATGCTATTCTATACCAATATGAAGAAGTGTAGAATAGAACTTGATAAGGTTTGAAAAATTCGATTCGACTAGCACTATGGTTAACAACTTTTATGAGACATAATTTTGAAAAACTCATTTTTTTCATCTATGTAGCTAGGAAATATTTGCCCTTTGGACAAGAAGACGTTTACCGCTGCCTTGAGAGTATATAATTAGGAAAATGAAAAAATATTCTACTAGTATATATATAATAATATATATGCATAATATCACTTATAGTATTCTTTTACTTTTTTCGAATAATAATGTGACTTATGGTAGTTCAATTGCTAGCTATTTTTGCGAAGCTATTGATACATGTTATTATTTAAAGTAAACTTTGGACACCACAAATTTGTAATGCCCTAAAATCTGAAGCTAAACTTAGCACAGTTGAATTTTTCATACAGGCTACAAGTTAGTTGTTATATTCAAAGTGACAATTGTATATTTTATATTTTCAAGTGAAAAAAATGTGTCAATGTTTTTCATGCCTTTACCTTTTATTTCCAATTGACTTTATTTATTCATCATATATGACTGATTTTAATAGCTTTCAATCGATTTTCCGTTTCTCTGTGATTGTGGAAAGAAAATTCAATATGAAATTGATTTGTAAGTCCTTGATCAGCTAAACGAGTACACGGAATATAATAGCTTCAGATCTATTTGATTGAATGGCACATGAAAATAAGTCTCTTGTGAAAGCAAATTTTGGAATAGAAAGAATCTAGTTGAGCGGATCCTCCATTTTGCATGTGGTTCTCGTCATGTCCAATTGATAGCCAGTAACATAGGTATTTAATCAAGTAATTCATATCAAATACCAAGAAAAGTAAAGGCGAGTGATAAAATTTTAGTGGTGACACCTTCCAAATATTTTGCCAGCAAAGAAAGGCAATTGACGATAAAGAATGTGGCCATGATAATAATTGTAATCCCCTAGCACAGCGATTGATTTTGTCACTGCAATGCAGCAAGAGAAACAGTGCACAAAGGCTTTATGATAATGATGAGGTCTAATGCATGAAGATTTAAAGGCAAAACTAAGGTACAAATGCAAGTAGTCATGAAACAAAAGTTTTTATCAGGAGAATAATTAAATGCTACAAAGTCACTGCCAAATAAGCCCACCAAAAGGACTGGCCTTTTTGGGTTTAATATGCAGCCGACCTTATAAACTAGAAATATTTAACTAAGATATAAACTGCTGAAACAATTTGGGACCTTACAAATATGAGCAAAATAAGCAGCTTGACTTGTTATCTGTGGGCTCGTAAAAAGGTGATTGTGATATCAAGGAAATCAGACGATGATTTTACCAACAGGAAAAAGCATTGATGGCCTTTCTGTTTCTGTGCTGATACTTTAAATTTGAATAGAAATATAAGTAATGAGACTTTGTTGATCAGAAACAAATAATTATGTTCTGCTAGGGTTTTGAAAGATTAAATGCAATGATGTGAATTAGATTCAAACCAATAACCATGACCAACAAGCTAACAACTTTTAAAATTTTGAAAATATTAAAAAAGAGATTTTTCAATTTAAGACTGCTCACACTATACTACAATGATAAATTATGTTCATTGTTCCTTTACAACAAAAGAGAAAGAAATCAGTAATAATTGTATTTGTCTATTTATATTGATATATCTGCCAAGATGCACCATCATATGATTGGATTATATTGAAAAGATCGTAAGATCAGACCATAAATCTTTAATTAATTTAATCTTATGGCTAAAAACATTCAATGAAAGTTGTTAGGAATCACTAGATTAAAGATTATGCATGTAACCAGTGGTAAGGACAACCAGAAACTCAAATAAAACACTCGCAACCAATAATATGTTGATCCCTATTTAAGTGTTGTCAAGAATGAATCATGTCAATACAATACTACATGAGAGTGCACACTTATGAAAACACTCTTTAAAAGAACATACTTTACAAGAATGCACATATAAGATGAACTAAGTCCATAGAATCACAGTTCCATAATAGATTATGGCAAAACAGATCAAATCCTGATAGAAGTTTTTGGGTTAATTTATATTGCACCAGCTATGTCTCAGTTTTTAGTTCATCATCTTAGACTTGCCTAAATTGATTAGTTTAGAATGATAAGTATTTACAGGACATTGGGTTTGATATGTAATATAAAATTAGGTATCATGTGAATTTTCGTACCATATCAAGGCTTTTTTCTTTAATCAAAAAGATTAAGTTTCATCACATTTTACATAAATTAAAATCACTGCCAAATCAGAATATATGCATATATTTATTTTACATTTGCACAAAGATTTATTAAGCCTAACAGTCTATCAATATATGCAAGTTACGTAGTGTCAAAATATTTTTTATCACATTTCAGCAACAGAAAAACAGTTAGTTTACTGAATAATGTCAGGATATCTGCCCTGTCCCCAGATACTACGACCCCTAAAACCCCCCACCTCTTGGGAGTTGATGGTTCAACGGTACGAAAATCGATTAGTAGCACCAAGGTCTCGGGTTCGAATCCCAATGCTTCCAAATATTATCATACTTAGCTATACATTCACCCAAGAATCCTAACAAATAATACTTATTCTGTATTTTTTCAAGAAGTATAAGTTACATAGGTGAAGATGTTGTAAGGTACCTTCAAGGACTTATGATGGAAAGCCATCAATCATTTGAGAAAATTCAAATCTCAACCTGTGTGTTGGAACCTGATTTGTTATAGTTGCATATACATAACTGATAAATGTTTCTTTATGCTCACAATTCCTGCCAGCTTTGTACTGTAGATTCAAGTGTATATGTTGCATATTGTAGTTTGGTTAGTGTCGATTGCATATGTCCAGCATTAGCCGTCAGTTGATATGACATTTTGTTTCCGACACTGAGCATCGGAAATATCTAATAATAAAGTAGACATTCACTTGCTCAACCTCTTCTTGCTTCCATTTATCTTTTTCCTAGATTAATCCTATTCCCTTTTTGTTTGCGCATCGGATAAACCTTTATCCTATAACTAATCTTTGATTCTATTTCTCTTCTTTGATTGGCATGTGCCTAACAGATGTCATCAATATGCTCAATCTTGCAGACATGAATATTTGTGTAATCTTGAAATAACACTTTGAAGAGTACTTTCTTGTCTATGGGCATAAAAAAACTGCTTCTTAAAATTTCTATTAGAGCAGTTCCCTTTGCTCTATCCAGGCCCTCTTTTGACATCTCCTTTACTGTATCACAATCTTAGCTTTTTATATATTTGAGAAATCGTCCAAGAATGCACTAATTTAGTCTAATCCCCTTGCAGTGCAGCAACAAATGCCCTAAGGTTTCAATTTACCCAGTCCATAGGGTTTGCTTGAAATAACTATTTATCGCTGTTCATGCTCAAACATAGGAGTTGGAAACACGATGGATACGGATTGGATTTTCAGAACTCTTTAATAGTTATTACAAGAGGCATAATTTACATATCTTTCCAAAATACAAAATTTTGGAGTTTTGCCATGCGTCGGTTTACTTATGTTGAAGGAGTCAGATCCGAATAGAACCCGCAGTGTTTTGGTAGAACTTGAATAAAAATTTTATTTTTCCTTTTCAGGGTACTTTAGGGTTATAAATTCAAAAAGAGTTGAGCATGAATTTTCTTCTGACTCGGAATTCCCTGCTTTCCTTTTACTCATTTATATTCGTTTCACGCATCCAAGCATCAACGGTCTCGATCTCTGAATCAAAGACAAATTAATGCAGCCCTTGTCTAACTGAATTATATATCTCTTTAGTCATTCGGCCGCATAATATTATGCAGTTCACCCATAGTTTCTTGATAATTCTATATGACTCGACATGAAATTAGATAACGAAATATTAAGCTATCGAAACTCTGAACTCGCTCATATTATCCATCATATTAACTACAAAAGTGAGTGCCGGAAGTAATGGGAATGATTCTATACCAGTTGAGGGTGTCAAAAGTGTCGACTTCGCCCCCTCTGATGACGAAAAAGATGCTATTATCACTGTGGCGGTCAGTTCTATAATTTGCTCGGAAATTTCGAAAATCTCAGATATCATTGTTATTTCGAGTAAAACGAAAGCAATCCCCTAAGACGATACTGTAGCAACAAGAATAAAGGATAAATTGTCAATAATGCGCGTTACAGCAGACTTTGAGCTTGATGCTGCGCAACAAACACGGGGTTCTTTTGTTCTAAGAAAAAAAGACGAATCTGCAAGTAAGCTAACGCTGGTTTGGAATTCCCACTGACAAACGGTAAAGTAAATCACCTCCAATATTTCATGAATTTTCTTTTGTTTAAAAAATAATGTTTAATATCGTAAATGCAACTTATGACTTTTGATGTAGATAATTGATTGATAGTGTGCATATAACTGATTGACGAGGTAGAGCGAATACTGCACATTGAACAAATATTTTGACCTTAAATTTAGAGCAAATTTTCTTGAACCATGAAAAAGTTTTAATCGCATTTTTCCCTTCGCAGTTTCAGTGATCACTTTATGGAAGGTGCAATATTGCGGCGTTTTGAACATATTTATTGAGATCCGTAGTTTCTTGGACATATAAAATAAAGAACAAAGACTTGTTATAATTTATGACCACAAGAAAAAAAATAATTTTAGACTCAGTATACCATAAAATATGTGAATATTCATCATCTTCGATATGGAAAGAATGACCAAATTTAACTGTGTATGCGAACGAGATTCTCTTTGTACCAAAGATTTTATTTCTGAAATGAAGAACTAGTAGATTGCAAATTTTCCTTGCACTTTTATATAGCATCAATTTGCTGGCAGATGAAAAATATGGTTGAAAAAAATCTGAATGAAAGGAAATAACTTAGGTTTAGGAATCCAAGGGAAAAAATTGCTGAGGAGAGAAATAAAATACAAAACACAAATGAGATGCCACTAAATTAGCAAATATTTTTTTATAATAATTCTTCACCATTCATTTATTCATGTACGCAGTGATTCCTCAACTAATGCTGTTAATGTGGCTTTTTAAAACACCACACTAATCTTAACTGCATTTACAGTCATCATACCTATTTTGAGCGCACCGATTGAAAATAACAATGTACTCTCAGCATAAAAACAAGTAAAATTTTAGCATTTTTATCTGAACTTTGGAGTCAATTAAGAAACCAAGTTAATTCGATAAATGCTTTATTCGAAAAGGTGCTAACTACACATGCATGGCCTTATAGGAAAAAATTAAATTCAAGGAATTAATTATTTTTCTGTTAAATGTCCATTACGTTTTATTTCAGTACAATTTGCATAAATAAATTCATGAAGTCTTCAATTTCATGATTATCTTTATATCCATTTCGATTTATCAACAATAGATTTTGCAGTAGGAACTGATAATGCACACGAAACGCAGCAAGAGTTACCCGGTGCCTCAATTTCAAATACAATAGAGTCACCCTTTTATTCAGTTCCATAAATCTACAATTCAAAATTTACACAATCTTCTAGTGGCTCTGGTGTTATTATTACGATCTCAAAATACAATTTTCTAGCTTATACAAATATTCTGAGAATCGTGATGCTGCCGATACAATTCAATATTTGGAGTTTAAATCTAGGCAGATTGAAGTGAATTCGAGGGGTTAGAATCAAAGTGTCTATATTTGATAACAGAGTACGATCATTGGCAAATGGTATTCACCAGAAAAGAATTATTACAAATGAATAAAATGATAAATGTATTGATTTTGAACTGTGAAGGATGGACAAATGTTGAAAGTAATTAATTGATTGTATTTGCATCTATTACAGACTTTGAAGATTAAGTTTCCTTTACTACATAGTATTCTTCGCCCTCGTTCGAAGAAGCACCATTCAACTTTTAAGTCGAAATACCAACGTACACACTTCGGTTAATTGAGCACTGCATAAGACCTACTTTAATGTATCTTTACACACTAACCTTTCTGGTTAATGAAAAAGATTGTCACATCCTTCGCTTTTTTTATTTTTTTTACCTAAATGTTAATTTATTTTTTAGCATGGGATATATAATATAATTAACTATTTAAAAATATTGGTTTGACAATGTTTATCATAATCTCTGGAATACCATGCTATTAGTTACTACTGTATGAATAATTTGATTGGAAAAGGGAATAATGCATAGCCAAATTACAGCTCAAAACCATTGCATAACAATATTGCAGTTCGAACTCTGAGCATATCAATATTTGCATTCAGCAGCAAATAAATATTTTGCCTCACAAAATTTTTATGAAAGATTCCAAGAACATTTCTCTCCTCCGTCTTGTGACGTGCATTGTATTAATACTCTTTTAGAGGCCATATTTAAAAAAAAATTGCTTTTTCCAAGATATACGCTTTTTTAAATTTTTGACGACCAATCTGTTTACGTCAGCCACTTTTTAACAGGTAAGGAGAATAAACATTGTGAAAAAACATCCCTTAAAACCTCAGTTGGAAGATTGCTTCTATGAATAATGTTACTCAGCAGATCAATGTAACTAATAATAATCAATAGTCATGGAAACAATTTTCAATTATGAATCATATTTGAATATATACCCATGGCACCACAAAGATCGAAAAGAAATACAAATACCAATAGAATGAGTATTTTCTCCAGATGACAATTTATCAGTTAGAATAATTGATGAAGAGAAAAGTAGAAAAAATGCTAATTATCATTGAATCCACAATAACAGCACAAACATGTATATAGTATTGTACAACATTTCTGCATGTTTTTGTTTGAAAAAACCTTTTTTCAAAAGTAGGCATTTTTTTATATTTCTCACCCAGACTTACTCAAAGACGAGGCAAATGGACTTGACCTTGCTGGACAAAGCAGCACCCAAATAATTTGAGTCCCCAAGGCCATGGTTTCAGTACATAGTTCACACATCAGAATGTCAAGAGATTACCATCGGTAAAAACAAAATGAAACAGACATTTTTGTTGTTCTAAACGCATCATATTTATTTCCATGGACCATTACCTGCGTTACACCTTCAGCATGTGTACATCAAGCAATTAACGATTGCATCACCTCATGTATCATCAATTTCAGTGTGCTGCCTTGCTTTCAACTGAGAGGCAATACAGTACTGCCTGCTCAGCAAGGTGATAAGAAGGCATCAGTAATGTGCATTAGAAGAATTACTGTGTACTTAAAATAGCTTTTGCCATATTATTTACTTATACAAAGTAAAACCTAAAATTTGTCAAGTCTTACAACATTCTGAAACTTTAAAAATCAACAACGTTGACAGATTTTGGTATGAGGGCAATAAAAATTCTAAGTAAGTAAATGTTATGTATAGTCCAGTATTAAGTCTAAATTAGTATTATTGAGCTTTGAAATCCATAATACTTAAAATGTGAATTCATTACAATCTTACTGCAGATAAAGAAATATCTTGTACAGAAGCATTTAACACTTCCAAAGTTGTATAACTTTTCTAGCATTTTCAATCTCTATTATTGTAAAAAAGAGTTTGTGCTCTCTCTAAAAATATGTAATATGAAATGATAAACTCATTGCTAAATTAAATACATTATATAACATTTGCTCATCTTGACATGTCTATTATGCTAAACATAAAGTATGGTTGCTACTAGAAAATTGTTAGGATTCTTGGGTAAATGTATAGTTACGTATGATAATATTTGAAAGCATCGAGATTTGAACCCGAGACCTTGGTACTACTAATTGGTTTTTGTACCGTTGAACCATCAACTCCCAGGAGGTAGGGGGCTTTAAGGGTTGTAGTATCTGGGGACAGGGCAGATATCCTGACAAGAATTACAACCTTAAGGTTATAATTCTTGAAATTCTATTATGAGAAATAATAACTTGTATTAGTTATTCTTTTTAATCTGTATAGAGTGTGTTTCATAGTTACTTTGTTCAAAATGGCCTAAACTGTTTTAATATAAAACACTATAATATATGCATAAGTACACAAGGAGTCTATTTTAGATAAAAAAACTAGTGTAATTGAAGAAATATTTTGTTAAATGTCATTATTGGAGCAAGAGTATTGAAGTAATGTTATGCTGTGGTTGCTCAATTGAGCCATGAAATAAGGAAAGAAGGAAGAAAGGTAATTTCACCTAAGCCCTGCGTGGAGTAAAAACCTACTAATATGCAAAGTGCTAAGATGAAGATCCAAAGAGTATTGTAATTTTAGTAACTGATTTTTTTCAAGTATCCATTTTGCCACATCAAAAAATTTAACTAGGACAATTAAACCAACTAGTTTTTTAATTGTTCACTAGTTTTTTTGTGCATACTGACTCTAGAATAAGCAAGGCAAAGAAGTTTTATTCGATGTGCTATGCTGAATTTAAAAGTTGGCCTCATTGGAATAAAGAATATAAACTATATATCAACAGAAATAACATATCAAGCATGTAATTCTCAAATAAAAATTATAATCAAAAATTATTTTATTGTGCAAAAGAATTACATTATACTAAAGTGTTTGAAAATGAGGCATGTACTTAAAATCAAGAGTATTAGATTGATCGTAAATAATTAATGAAATTCAATGGAATACAATGGCAGAGCAAGGGTGCAAAATCATTTTTGTCATCTTCATTATATCTAAATCTTTTAATTAAAAAATCCTCTTGCTTTTTTCCACAGAAACTCTATTGATGTACTCATCTGATTCAATAATTTAAAATATAATACTAGCATGTCTGCCTCTTGCTAATACTTGAGCTTACTTGAAGCTTCTCTCTTGCTGTACTGCTTCATAGTGCACTCAATCTTGTCATTTGATTAAATATTTTTAATACATTGCATATAATATATGGTGGTTGCTACACTGCACTTGACTTGGAGTCATTTAACAAGTGAGGAGAGCTTCAAACTATGATTTTTCATCAACAAACATTGGAATTCGTTTGGGGTCAAAAATTACCGATCGTATGGCAGAATAACTATGTGGTTCAGCACCATGCAGTACCTCATTCTGTTAGGGTAAATATTTACTTGCTTGGTTGAATTATCCAGAAAATACTGCATATAACTTTTAAATTCGATGGACTTCGGTAGAGTAACTTTTTTAGATGTTGTGGAATCATATTGTGTCTGGAATGCTACTAAAACATTTTAAAGCGATGTTACTGGATATGTTACTACACAACACCTATTAAACATTGTCGTTGGCAATTTTACAGGCTTTCAGTAACATTCCATTGTATTAATCCAGATGGGTTGTGATAGATTTGACCTTGATACTGAACAAGCATAGTAAATATAGTAAGTAAATGAATTCCTCATCACAAAATTTATCCTTAGAATTATTCTAGCAACTGCAACATGGAGATATCTTTTACGACCAGAAAAATTTTCTGTCCAATCAATTTCAGAAAGAATAGTATTGTGACACCAAATATTAATAATAGAAAATTAATAACCCTTTCACAACTTGAAGTTTAGAAAATTGTTCTCCTTCGAATATTTGCTCACTTTTGCACCTGAACTGCAATAGGTAAGAGAACTGATAAACTTGTGCGTATGCACGAAATGTCTAATATTTTATGAACGTCTAGTGACAGCAGGGTCAAAAGTGTCGATGGCTTCTTTCAATCGATAGGTGTTGAGATAAGTTCTTCGAATCGGAACAATATTCGAAGAATCTCTATTTGGAGGTTTAGAGAGTCAATTTTCTCTCACCTTGTTTGTGCATTTTGGCAGTAATATCATTATAGCACAAGTGGTGCTAAAAGAAAAGCATGAATTCTGGGAATCGTGTTCCAAGAACAACAGGTGTAGATTCAAATATGCTGCCGATGCCTCGAATAGGTATTATTGCTACTGGCGGAAGCATTGGTCGAAGTTCAGCACTGGTAAGAATTCATTAATTTGTTTAACTTTGGGGTCTTATAACCTCAATTCCAACTCGCTTCGGCTCTTAAGTATCAATATCTTTCTTCGCACGAACTTTCGTTAACGACCCGAGAACTAGAAGCGGCTTAGAAGTATAGATTTTTTCATTGGTCGTGTTCTAGTGTATTCAGCGTAATTTTTTACTTCTGGCCAAGTTGATTTACCAAAATAATTTTTTGGAAAAATTTTACGTTCGATAGATATTCAGAAATAAAAGCAAACAGAGAATCATTTAGACAGAGGCAATTTAACGTTTATTTGTTATTGAGATGCTGCCTATCGTTAGATAATATACAATCAGTTGCTCCCCATGAATTGCAATGTCGATTACTGTCATTAAGTTCTTTCTGAGTAGGAAAATATTATTATGTTTTTTAATGGTGGTTTTGATTAAGGGTTTTTTCCCCAAAAACATTGCTAAATTCTGAAAACACTTACTTCAAATAGAATTAATTATCAAAAATTTTAATTCAACATAGCTTCTTTACAAAATATTTTCATATGAAAAATCGAAACTGCTGCAACTTGTCCAAATATTGCAAATAAATGACCAAAAATTCAATTTGCTCGTTTGTCGATAAAGAGTAATATTTTGTCAAAATGGATGTTCCTGAAATTTTCGATAGTAGACTCTCCCAACGGGGGTGATTTAGTGACTTTTCGCGCTACTTGTTTATCCTTTGAAGGCCTCAGAGTATGCACGAAGCCTTACAAATCCGCTTTCTAGGCCAATACAGCGGTTGACAAGTAGTGGCCCTGGGCGAATCACAGAGCTTAGGGCTGCGCTCCTCCGTGAAGAACAGTGTAATAAGCAAGTTGAAGACAGCAACAATGATTTTCTAGTCCAACGGACTCCTGAAACTTTCGGTCGAAAGAGACTTAGACCAGACTCGGCCCCCGAAAATTTAGACACAAATAGAGAAAATAGGTAAAGTTCTCCTTTTGAAATATCTGAAGCATACTTTATTTTGAAATGCTCTTATAATAAATGTAAGACTATGTACACTGAATTTTTTTACAAAAATTTCCGAAAAGAAAAATGCATTCTTGATTTCATAGCCTCTAAGTTATTGTACATTGATGGAAATTATATAGTATTGATTCAAATTTTTCTACTAAGATATGTAAAAACATGAGTAGAATTCTAATTTTTTTGTAATATTTGATTAGAAATTAATTGGGTAAGCATAGGGTCATGAAATATTTGCGATGAACTAATATAATATGTTTTTTGATGCTGTTGCAAAGCATACAAATGGTAATATTGAGACTAAGAGCACAAACTTTTTTATATGAAGGCAAAATACCTTGTCTGCATGTAAGTTTTCAATGCATTTATATTTTTCAAATCACAACTTACTTGGTAACAAATTGAGTAAGAATTGGTTTATATGGAGCTTTAGAAATATTTATTTCAATATATAGTACTGCATGGACTATTTTTTTGAGCACAGATAATTTTAATAGAATATTGGCACGCTAGAATTTTTTGCATGAAGTATAAAGAAGCTTCTATGTAAGCACGCATTTCAAATCTTGATCTAGACCTACATAAAAATCATTCGTGTAATAATTGAATCACAAAGAGCTCTAATAAAGAACAAAAGATTTAGATTTGTATGGGCAAAAGCTGTTCAATACATATATTAATATCTTAAGAGTTTAAGATAAGAATTGAATGTAATAAAAGTGTATTTTTTGAATAATTGTTTTACATACTTTTCATTAATTTGAATTTAAAGTCTTATATGGTTTATAACAATAATGGGTGAAGTTTTGGGTTTATTTTTATATTTTTTGTAATTATTTTGATTTTACTTTTGGCTTAGATCACAGAGTGGATCCGATATTCTGGGATTTAAGCAGATGGGAAAGCCCAAGGATGTTAAGCAGCGAACAAAATCTAGCGAATTACTTCGACTCTTGAATCGAACGTTACAGAGCGTGAAGTTAGGCAGATGGGAGGAAGCTTTGGTTGAGGTAAATAAGTTTGATTGCTAATTAATTGTTTTTTAGTTTATAATGACAGTCTTCACAGATATGATTCCTCATCCAGCCTAAATATTTCTTATGCATGGGTGAAAAAATAAATCGGATTTTTGGATTATTTTGAAATGGCATGGCATCGCTGAAGAAATTTCAGCTTGTTAAGGTACCTTGTTGCAATGCTGAAGGCCACTATAACTAAAAACTGCAAACTGCAAACAGCTAGACTCTATTTGTAAAAACTTACTCTATACTGTCGCTTTGTCACAAAATATTTCAAGAGTCGCAGTTTTTCTAGCTCCAATTTTTTTATTTTTCTAGATTAAGTTTTAAAGCCCACTGTGATCTAAAATTTTTAACCCTACTTCATACATAGTAATTGCTGAATTTGATAAGCCCAGTACTAAATTCCGAAGTAAAAATAAATAGTCTGTGTTTTGTTTATATGCTATTGGTGAAATAAAGTTAAAAATATATTTGTTATGCTTATAGTTAGCTGCATATATAATGCTTCATCTTTCCCGAGTTAACAGTTTTTTTAAAATTTTGCATAAGGCTATTGGTCCCACGTTTAGCCAGAAAGGAGGAGCAAAATGGAAATTTGCCATTGGAATGTATATTTTAGAAATTAAAACATACGAAGAATGCCAGGGAGATATTGAGCAGATTCGAGTTTCGGCACTAGAGGTAGACGATATAAAACTGCTATACGCATTATACAACGTGACTTCCAGAATGTTATAACGATTCTAGCTTAAATTCATTTTTAAACGAATTTCCTCTTTTAACTATAAACAAAAAGTCGCATTGTGTTAATTCAGAATTTTGGATTCAACGATTTAATTAGATGGTTCTCACAGATTTGCTTTATCTGAAGTTTTCTATACCTAAGTAGGTTGCTCAGTGTCAATATGAATGTATATTTAATACATACTGAATGGCTTATCTTTAACAGAAACAATCAACTGCGAAAAGGTATCGAGGGCTTCGTAGCTCTACAAGCGAAAAATTTGTGGGCCCGTTGAAAATTGGAATCTCAGAAGGAAGGGGAAGAGGAATCTTTACAACACGACAAGTCCAACAAGGAGAATTGTTGATGATCAGCGAGCCTTTAGCTGTTGTAGATGCAGATCCGTCGCAATTCAACACCATCGGGGTTCTCTCAAGTTCTCTTCTTGAAGAAATATCTTCCGTGGTAAGTATTTTTTGTGTTTTTTATTTCTATTTTTAAAGCTTTTTTCATTTTTGTTTCCATTTTTCATAGAAAGCTTAGCGATTAATATGTGTTTTCTGTATGCTATAATTTGGTGATAAATATTGTGAAAAAAACTCTCTAGACATATATCCAACTGGAATAAAATGACCAAGTTGGACTAGGTTATTGTATTGAAAGAAATCTTAAATCTTAATATGCTACTTTTTATACTTTTTCGTTTCAAGTAGTTGGGCTGAATTTTTAAGTTCAAAATATCTACAATATGCATTATGACATATTTTTTATGAATGGTTCAAATTCTACGGATAAATGGAAAATATAACAAGATTTATAATATATTTGTACATTCTTATGTACATAAGCGAATGTAAATATGCATATATTTGTACTGAAATATGCATAAATCTATTTACACAGAATGTATGTAATTATTGTATTTATGAGAAAAAAATGCAAGGAAATGTAAATATACCTCTAAGATTTACTTTCTAGCAATCTAGTAAGCATTTTGTTGGTATGTAAGCATACATATTGACCTTGATACATTATTTACAAATTTATGGAGCGCTGTGAAAAACGCATAAATATATTTGTCTAAAAATTCACTCTATAATTGTGTTTTATATAATATTAAAGTTGAGGTAACAGTTCATTTCTACCAATATCGATAGAGAAAATGAAGTCTACAATTTTCGAGGTTCCGATGATATGAGGATGAAAAATTGCAATGAATCAGCAGTTATTCTGGAATAAGTTTTTAACATTTATTTACAAAGCGCAGTGAGGGCAATTATCATGTACAGCACACAAACATTGACATCAGTGCAGGAAGGTAGAATTTGCTAGAAGGACTGGACGAAATGAAGCGTTAGAAATTATTCTGGAATTCAGCTTTTCAACAAAAATAACTCATTACAAAAAGTTATCAAAATATTTATATGTCCTATCAAGTTCTCTCTCATTAGTGATGTATTTATTGTTCCTAATATTTTTCTCTAACGGTAGCTTATTCTGCACGTTCACCAAGTACATGATGTATATTTGTCAATATGTGACTTGAACATTAAATTCTTCTTGTGATGAGGCAACTAATATGTTTTGTTTATTTTATCAGGTAAAATCAAGGCCATTTGAACTTCCTCGACTCTTTGCGCTCGATGATGGAGCATGCTGGAATAAAAAAGTGCCACATATTAGCCTTTTCAGGTTTGTACTTATGCATTATCATCCTTCATCATTTATGCAGTAAACTTTGGATAGAATGATTTTTTTTAACCGTTTGTGCATTTTCCATCTTGTTTTTTTGTTCTTTTAGTGATGATACAGTAGCTATTGCAGAGGTAAATGATCAAGAAACTAATTGGCCAGAATCATTCGCTCATCAGCATACAAGACTTGAAAAGGTTAGGCAATTTGATTGGTTAAACGGAAATGAATAATTTCAATAAAAATTCATTTTTTTATTTCGAAATATTTTCAATAGTGCAATATCAAAATTGTGGCATTATATATATATATATATATATATATGTAGATATGGACCATGTATTTCCATAAATTTCTGTAGATTGAACATCATTTTAATCCATTTCTATTCGCTGATATAAATAATTTATTTAAATTTATCACAATCTTTCCAGAGGTTAAATGCGTAAGAAATATTTTTTCGAAATTTACATTGGAAAAGAAGTAAATACGAAAAATATGACTTTTTATAGGTAAAACGACCATAATAATTATTTCAGCAACATTGTAAGTAAATTTATCATTCCTATAAATCGTTTTTATTATCTCTAGGTGATTAATCTAAATCGCATTCAAAATCTACATGATGGAGGGGGAAGCTACATACAAAGGAGTACAGGTTTATATATGTTGCCCAGTATGATCAACCACAGCTGTATACCCAATGCTAGCCAGGTTTGTCAGTATGTGTTGCTATTATGTTGCAAACTTTCTACAGCTGTTGTACTAGCTATAGCTAGCTTTTTTTAATTAAATCTACGATATATATGTCAGTTTTTTTAATCGACCATACATAGCAAGCTATTTTTATTGGCTTTACCATCCATGCACAGCTGTAGTATATTTTTCATGAATTTATCATTTATACACAGCTATAGCTAGCTCTAACTAGCTATTTGATCTGCAATATGCAAGCAACTTCAGCTAGCTAATTTGTTGGCTCTGTTACTCATTCGCAGCTTAACCTAGCTTTTTGGCATGTATCTGCCATACATTTACATCTGAACTTAGTTTCCCTTCTGTTTAGCTAGATAGGAATAAAACACAGCTAGTTGTAGAAAATCTGAATTGATACCCTTTTCAGTTGTTATTCCATGGAAGAAAATGTATCAGAAAAGGATTTTTAGAACTCATTTTTTGTGGAGGTCAAAATATTTCAGAATGATTTTTGAAAAGTCAAAAGCGGTTAAAAGTTAATTAGTGGTTTACTCTCTACTTTTACCATCTTTATGTTCTAGAAACAATTCCTATGTATATTATGAGTGACTACACCTTTTTTGAGTTTTTCTTTGTACATGCATATATACATATTGAAAGTTTTTAATTAACTTTTAACCATGCAGGTATTTATGGGGAATACTTTAATTATTACAGCTGCGAGAGCAATAGCAATGGGAGAAGAGGTAGGCATTATCGCTATAAAATTTATTATATTAATGCTAAGCATACCCTAATTGTCCAGAATTTTGCTATTTGTCCCTTATGTAGAAGTAGGAACTTATCAAATAAGTATGGTTCGTAATTTTACAAAAATGCTAGTTTTGACGACATTCGCTCTCTGATTGGAAAATGATTTTTTCGTTATTTATTGATAACGAAAAACGGTTGTACAATTGTATTTTTCCGGCCATCTACAGTACGCATATTCTACCTATAGCTAGCTATTTTCCAGGCGGGGCGGGAGTAACTATGACTCATTTTACGATAGCCAAATCCATGCAGATGTAGCTAAATATATTTTTGGCGTTCCACCCATTCACAGCTTTAGCTAGTAATTTTCGTCGAATCTACCACCAATGTAACTATACATTGCTTCCCATATCCAGCTAGCTAAAGCTAGAAAACAGCAATCTGTAGAAGGTCTGAAATCTTTTTTAAACTTTGACTATTTCAGTAAAACTCAATATTGTATCTAAACTTCTTTTTTTCTTCTTTTTACAGATAACTATACAGTATTTCGATGTATTAACGAACTTAGAAGAAAGAAGAAGAATGTGTAGTGATAGGTTTGTATGCAATTGCGAGCGTTGTAAATTTGAAGAGCGCATTGATTGCCTTGCTGAGATGTTTATAAGTCATACCATCATAAGTATTTCGCCATTATGGCAACAAGTTACTAGCCCTGATAATACCACTGCCGAGCGAGCAGCGAAAAATCAGGTAAATAGTATAATTTTTCCTTTGGCTTGCCTTATTTAAGATTCATCAATTATTGAAACATTTTGTGTAAACAAAGTAATTTTCATCAGATAATGTTGCATTTTTTACTTTTAACGGATATTATTGTTCTTAGACCTTTTGAATTTATTTTTATTTTGAAATATATTTATAGTACATTTTAATTTATGAAATTGCAAAGAATATTGAGATATTGTGAAGAATTCCAATATATATTTTTAGCTAAGATGGCCTTAAAGATATTTTTATTTTGTTGTGCATACTCTATTTTAATAGATGACTTCACTACTTTACATCTTCCTAAATTAATTTTACTTTAATGGGTTTGGTTAAAAAAAATTATCGTATTGCTCCTTTTGTGAACTATTAAAAGCTTAAATTTATTTCTGCGAATGCATTGAACTTTAAGTGTAACAAATTCACATTTGAGCATTTTTTTTACTCGCGGCAAATCAATGAAAGAGTCATATTGCATCCATTTTCAGTTTCAGATTTTCGGCTCTAAAGAATTCATTCAGTGGTTGTGACAAGTTCGTTGTATCCGTAGACTATTGCATATTGTTCAAGTTTTGAAAAAATATTTATGTGTCATTTTGGTTGCTTGTTCTTATTGATTGAGCTGACAAAAGACGTAAATTATGAATGCATGGAGCATGAGTTATGCATGCTTGCTGAATTAATACGCGCTAGCTGAATGTGCTAAGGTGGCGCTAGACATGCTAAATTCATCATCATAATCCACGCAAAATCTCCAGCAACTTTGACAACTTGGCATTCAATTTTAAAGTATTTACCTTCAAATTTGCTTTTCTTTATATATTATTAACTTTATATCCAAATTGTCTTTCATTTTAAATGTTCATAAATTTTATATGTTGCAAGTTTATCTTTGTTTGCAGTAAATTTTATAAAAGTGAAGACAACCAGAGAAGCAAAGAACATCTATGAGAGAGATGTAAACTAATAATTTAATTCTTCATCGTAAATATCGGTAATTTATCTTTCATTCACCGAATGTATGCTTGATACAGCATTATAATTTCTTGCTCATATTGCGGCGTTGAGACTATAATGAGTATAAAATATGGTCAAGAGAAAGAGAAAAATAGATAAATCATGAGATTAATTTATGTAAGATTTCAAAAGTATTTTAAATAGTTGAATTTTTACCCCACACTTTCACCTACTTTTCATTGGTCTATCAAATGTAACTTATAATTTGTTTGTATTTGCTTAGGACAATCGGACCATTGCCATTCAAGCAGTATTTACTATGAATAAATTTATTAGTGGCCTGACATTTCCGACGGAGCAGAAAAACTGGCTCCATGCAAGTCTGTTTAAGGTAATCTACGAATATATTTATACAGTAAACTTTAGATATGACGAATTCTAGCTTATAACAATTAATTGAAAAGTCAATTCGTACCAAGTTCAGTTCAGATTTTCCAATATAACGAATGCCAAATGTAATAAGTTAATTTGGTGGTCCCGACAAAGTCATTAAATTTGATACCATATATTTCATACATGTAGAGAAATCTCTCGATTAATATTGTTCCTGTGAAATGGCACTAGTCAATTAGCATGCCAATTTTGCATATTTTTTGGGGATATTATAATCGATTCTTAGCTAAAAGCATATTATTAATACTCATCACTAGTCACGTTTTCCAAAATCTAGCCAGATTAGGAACTGAGTTGAGTCAAGAAATGCGTTAATTACTGTAGAACTTAAATTTGCGATATTGGACATGGGAAATCTTTCTGTACCCTTTTTAATGTACAGCTATGAAGACTACTATTTCTAAGGCTAAAAAATTCAATGATGAATTTATGTTTTACTCGTTATTAATATAGAATCACAGTCTTTTGGTGTTTGATTTTAAAAGTATAAATCTAGAATTGCATAGAGAATTCATAAAGTGAACCATGCCATTGTAAACTAATTTTTAGAACAATTTCTTGCTATTTATATATTTTGATTGGCAGTTTATCAATTTTCTGCGCATGTATTTTTATACTTTGATTCAGGTTACTGAGACGGTTCTGCGATGCTTTTTGAGCATGGATAGCGTTGATAGGCTGACCTTAAAGCTGTTGGAGAGTTTGACAAGTGTGATTGGTCGAATTTGTCCATTTAGCATCTATCATGTGATATGGGTTAGACAGGTGATTTTATGCAATTTTCTTGTTCTCTGTATTCAAATTTGGTCATTCTTAGAGTTTTAGCATTTCATTTAAATACCTATACAATTTCTTGGCAAATAGAATTGCATCATTCTAAAAAAATTAATTTTTGAACGGAGTATTGAACAATATTAATATTGGTGGTACGTTAATATCTTGGTTTCAAAAAAGTTAAGTAAATATTTAGATAGCTTTATGTCATGACGAAGTGCCCTATTCTAGCTAGTATGGCTGGCATAAACACCAAAAGTTCAGATTGCAGATTTACTTACTGTTTAAAAGATTAGTCTATATTTTATTGGTATACTGATTTACCGCCAATATTTTTAATAAGCTCATCTGTTCTATCTTTTTATTCTTAGGGGTTACTCGCTGCGGTGGAACTCACAGGCAAAGATAGCGAATATGCAAACAACTGGCGAAAATCTCTTGATCAACTAGGTCAAATGCGTTACAAAAATATCCCTAGTTGGGTATTTGAGGCGTAGAAAAGGAAGCTTCTTGAGTAATAGTTAGTCGGACATCACAAATTTATGGACATCTAAGCTTTCGGTAATAGGCAACTGGTTCAATTCAATTTTCAATTGGTTCTGCTGGGTATACAGTTTTCAAAAACGATGGATCATAAATATTCAAGCATGCTCGTCATTACATTTTGCTGTTATATTTGAAGAATCTTACAGTTGATATTCCATACACTGATACCGTTTGTAATACCGAAATCGTCTCTTAATCGACTATATTGAATTAGAGACATCTATGTGCACCAGCAATGGAAATGGTCGAGGGGTAAAACTATCAAATAGTAGATTCTATATAGTATTTAGTGACCTGTCATTCATGGAATATCAACTGTATGTATTATTTGGTTGTGGGATGATCAGCATGGAAATCAAATGGCCCAAAGTAATTTCATGAAAATTTCAGTTTGTCAAGTGTTCTAATATTGCACAGCTAATCTTATTATGTACTACCTTTCTGCACTTACAGGCTATATATCTTATCCAGCTGATATTCCATTATAAGTTTGTAGTGTCCTTTCATGAGCTAAAACAGCACCAGTTTTCTCAAAGAAAATAATTTCCGCATGGACACACTGTCAATCATAACATTGAATACTAGAAAGACCTTAATGTTAGATTATATGTATGCTGTAAATATAAAGGTTGGAAATAATGGAATATTTAACATCAAGATATTATTGATCAGAGTACTTGGTGTAAACCAAGGGCTGAAAAATTTATGGGTGAGTACCTAAATCGAAAAGAAGTGTTTACTAGGTAATGACCCAGGTCATATTTAAGGTTGGGAAGAATGGGCAGGCCCATTGTGTTATTGAACTGGATAAAGACTCAGTTTGAGAGTTATGGGACCTGGGAGACCCAATGGACCAAGTAAGAATCTCATGTAATGCAGGATACTCTGTGTGGACGAAAATGAAAAAATATCAGGTATAATTCCAGTGCTAGGTGTTCACATAAAGTGATGAAAATAAATTTGCTATGCAAAGATCAACTGACAAGTATTGATGATCAGTCAAGTGCCTGTGGATCAGCAACTTGGGGTATCTCGGAGATGAACAGGAAATCCTGAGGCTGGGCTCTAAATGTTGTTACAGAGTCAAAGAGAAGGGTTGGAAAACTTGCGTAAAAAGGGTAGCAGCGGCAGAAAGAAGCTTGACAAAAATCTAGGCTTTGAGTTGGGTCAGCTAATGCACTGGAGTAGGTAGCTTGTGCACCTAAAGAGGCACTTTTAATGTTAGGAAAAGTTATGAACCGTTACTTGGATTGGGCGATGATTCGGATACATCTATTGGAGATTAACGAGTAATACTTATTGATTCAGAATTGTATATTACAGTTCCAAATCACAGTTCTATTTGTATGACATGCTGCGAAGATCACTCTTTGCAACTCTCTCTTTTAATAACAATGATATACTGTATTATTTATTGTGTTAGTTATTCGTTGTATTGATTGCTCTTGTTAAGCATCAGTACTAACATGCCAAATTGAGCAGCTTATGAACCTGAAGAGATAGTTATGCAGCAGAAAAAATGATTTGTGTGCCAGGAGTGGCATATATGCCTAAATCGATGGCTTCTGCACCTGTTTAAAAAATCCATGATGAGAATGATGTTAGATTAAATGCAAGTGCTAGGAGCACCAAAATGCATGAAAGAAAGTGGGGGAGTGAGCAAAGTAGCAGTATAGGGAGCCTGAGAAGGTGCTTTAGAATGTGTTAAGAGTAACTGTATGGGAGCTGCTTTAGGAGAGAGATGTCTGAGGAAAACCCCCAAAAACTGCAAGTTGAACTATATGATGTAATAGAACATGCACAAGTATTAGGGTTACTGCATCAAAGAAAGACTGAAGTTGGTTAAATATGGTGATTTAAAATGTGGTAAGTCATCATTGAACTTCAAAAACAGTTGATGGCAAGTCATCAGTGAACCAACAATAATTATGGTAAGTCATCAGTTTGAACTATAAAATACATTGGTTAGAAGATTCACTTCTTATCATGCAAGTAGCCTAAGTGGTCTTGTAATCCAATCTTGTAAGTATACTATATGTTGTGGTCCCTGTCCTGTTCAGTTTCGTCTTTGTCCAGTCTTGTCTTATCCAGTCTTTGTTGTCTTGTTGGCAACTAGATCTGGGAGTTGAATCTGTTAAGTTGTTTACTGAGACTAACAGCAAGAGAGCTATTAATAATTATTTTTCCAATAACAGGATGCATACATGAATAAATCTTGATTGCAAGAAAGCATCAGCAGATTGTAAATATGACTTGACGAACTTGGTGAAGAGTGTCAAAAATTATGACTGGAACTTGGCAAAGCATAAAAATGGCTCTAAAGCTTTGGAAAAAGAAGAGCTTGTTCTGACAGCCAAAAATATTAGTAGGCTGTGCCAAGAAATGTTTTAGGAAGCAATTGGTGCTGTGGCAGCAATCATTGGCTCAAAATGCTAATGGTCATTACATGCTTGCAAGCTTATAAACCTGGAAGGCAGGAGCAAGCAATGTTAAGATTTAAAAAATATTAAAGAATGACAATGCTATGAAAAAATTCAGAAAAGGGTAAAAATATACAATGTATTGTGATACTGGATAATAGCAAAGTAAAGGCAAATAAAGAAATTGACAAGAGCACATGAAAGATTATATTAATAAGAATTGGACTGCAACTTATCACATGCTATAGAAGCAGGTTGCCAAAGGAAGCATACTTCTATAGATGTAGAAAAGTAGCAAAGTAATGGGAAATGGATAAAACAGATTTAATGTCATGTAATCATGTGGACATAACTGCACAGCCTTTTCAAATATTTGAGATTGATGAATTAATACATATTTCCAACATAGGATATTACATGCAGAATATGCTCTTCTAATTAGATAAATAAACCAAGAATTGTGGACAAAAAATGTAGAATGGAACTATAGAGATATATGTAAGAATTGTAATTAGAATTAGAGTTGCATAAATAGATCAGAGTTAAGCATGCACTGGTAACAGGTAATATGGATCACAAGCACAGGTCACATATAACAGGTCACAGGTCAAAATCTGGACAGGAATTGTAACAGTAGCAACATACAAATCCTGACAAATGTATGTACTTAACTGTGATGGCAGAGCATGTGTACATGGATACTCTGATACTTGAACAATTACCAATTCTTACGTTGGCTAAGTTTAAGTCAAACAAATGCATAAATGAATTCTCAGTATGCTAAACCAGTGTACATTTTACATCGTGTATGATTTGTCACGATATTTCCTAACTAATTCAAACTGCCATAGTCAAGCTATTTAAGTAACATCAAGTTTCAGGTAAGTTATATGTAATTTGTAGGCAAACTTAGTTGGAGTTCATTATTGTATACTTTATCAAATGAAGCATATTACAAGAAGTTCATCCATTTGCATTATACTCTATTTTGTTGAATTTTTGATCTTTGAAATGATTGACCTGACAATTGAACATTTTTTGGATATTTATAGCTAAGGAGCATACCTATGTGGTTTTATATGATATTCTACACTTTATAACTTTATGCACTGTTGCCCTTTATATTTTTTTCAAACACTGAAAATATGAATAGATTTTACCAGATAATGAATATAAAAGTATGGCTTTTAAACACCATATATTTTCTTTGCTGCTTAGATTTACAGCAAGTGAATATCTGGATTCCTGGCAGCCTTATCTTAGGTTTTCTAGCAATTCAGTTTAAAAAACAAAACTTAAACTGTTTTTAATGTTGCTTAATCAGCTGGTTGATATTCTTGTTTATATTTTAAAACAATGGATATGCTTGCATGTAGCTTGCCTGACATACCAGAAGTTTAAAACAACTGTGCTGTACAATTATTGAAAAATGATTGGACAAAATGTCTGGATTACTGCTCTAGTACCTCTTCTCTATGACACTTTTCACAACTTCTCATATTACACCGATTATAGAATACAAATATTGCATTCTGCAGTAATATTGCAGTACCTTCCTTTTCATTTTGTCTTTATTCTAATGTATAGTTCATGGTTTCCATTCACAAAATAGACCGTGCAATTTATGATACCTAAAGACTGGAAAAAAATAGTTTTCAGTGACTTTTGGCCCACCATGAATTAAATAAATTTAAACAAACATTAAAATATTGATACAACTAGAGTTGGCAAAACTGATTAAACTTTGTGTTATATTATTTTATTGTTATACACGTATAACTTGTATTTACTTCCCAGGGACTTTTACTTGATATGCTGCTAGCTGATATGAATTTTTATAGTTTCAAGTTTCAGTATGAACCAAATTTCAAATTTTATGCTAATATTTTGTTTCAGAGTTTAGATATCAGTAAACTTGCATATTAGTCCTATTTTTCTACATATTTTGAGATTTTTTAAAATGTTCTTTCAATCAACTCTAATGTGTTGCAAATTTCATGCTTCTAAAGTTACTAAGTATTGCATCAAAACAAAAAAAGGTGTCGCAAAATGCATTTTTTTGTACTTTGAAGTCCAACAGTCTGTTTGAGCATTTTTAAAACTATGCATGATAGTTTTAATGGAAATTAGATTTAATTTAGAATTGTATTAAATAAATTCTAACAGCCTGGTTTTAATTTATTATATTCTTAGTAAGCAAAAAAGAACCAATGAGATAATACATGATTAAAGCAAACTTTCATATTTCACCAAAACAAAACCCATGAAGTATATGTAGTTTTAACTCCTTTAATATATGCTTCAGTCTAAAATCCATTCTTTCACTTAGTGATAATTGAATGTTACATTTAAACCTTCTGAGTATAAATGCTTATATTTTAAGTGTTGGTTAAAATCTGAAAGTAATGCAAACTTTTCATTTCATCATGTTACCTGTCAAGACTTGCAAAAGAAAGGAAAAAGGATCAAAGAAACAAGATTGGAACAAGGAAGATGGATAACAGCAATAGA